>ML104941.1:27554-44998 GCA_003697995.1 Taxidea taxus jeffersonii | reverse complement strand
GGGGGGGAAGTTTCATCAGGTGAAGAGGGAGGAGCGATTTACAATGCAGCATCACAAGCAACTTTAAGGGAAACACCAAGAACCTTTGTTTAGCTGCCCTTCCACAGTGGAGTTCCAATAATCCCGCCAGCCAGTCTTCATTGGGCTCCCTCCTCTGTCCTTTTCCTTTCTTTACAAAGCAATATAAATTATCTTTCTCTCCTGCAGAGTGGTTCTGTGTCCCAATTTTGTTGCTTAAATGTGCCACTGACACATATACTCCAGGGCAAGTATTCTTTCCAAATATAGGCAATTCTTAGTTGAAACCCAAATCTGCTCTCGGTTCTAATACTACATAAAATGCTAGAGTGGTAACACCAAAATCCTGACAGATTTATGTGCACCGGCACTCAGACTGTGCATGTTGGAGTTCTTCAAGATCTCCTTCTCTTCCAAACCACTGTCTCCCTGGGCAAGCTCGTGCACTCCAAACCACTGTCTCCCTGGGCAAGCTCGTGCACTCCCGGGGCTTTAATTACATCTGATCTCAAGGCACCCACAGGTACATCTTCAGCCCCAGACCTCCCCTATGCCAAGCCATGTGCAGCATCTCCATTTAGCAAACTGCATATCACACCCACTGGCCCAAAGGGAATTGATGATCTTCTTTCCAAACCAGTTCTATCACCAGCATTCCTTGTCTCCGTGTATCACACTGCTACAAACCAAGCTGCTCCCGCCAGAAGCCCCCCTCATGCACATCAGATCCATCCCTAAGGAAGTTCTGCCTTTCTCCATCTCCACACAGACTATCTTAATCCAGTTAACGGTATCTGACCGGAGCCAAATTTTCCAATCCTGTGTTCGGGTTCTTATTGCAAACTATCGCTAGTTTAGGATGTTTGGAGATTCGTGAGAGCTGTAAATATCCTCCTCCACACATGTGCCACCAGATGGGATGTTACAATTAAAGCAAGTCTCTGACCAGATTCTGCCGCACATTGCAAGCATTTGTTTACAAGTAAGTGCGAAAACTGTCATACAATCTGTCCCACTTAGTTGGACTTTCTGCACTTTGGAAAGTACCCGGGCTGAAGGGTTCCCTTCAGTAGATGTGACTGCTGTCTTCTAGCAGCAGGATTTAGCTCACCTTCTTTTGGATCAGAATCCTCTGCTAGGAAGTGAGACAAGAGTCTGGTTTCTAGTCTAGGCTACAGGGCTTATGAGATTCTGAGGAGGTAGGAGGGATTCAGAGGGTGGAAGAGGCTGTGAAATTGCCCAGAGTCAGTTCATAAATTCTGAATGCCTCTCCTTTCACCAGTGCAATATTCTTTCTAGCATTCCTATGCCAGTGAACAGACACCATGGGGAAGGCTTAATGGTGATATTTGAAGACATTTGTTGCAGCTGCCTCTGGGGAGTGGATGTCTGATGAGGGTAAATCGAATGTTAAGTAGCCACCTCTAGGGTAGAAATTTTTAAAAATTTGTATATATTCGTATGTAGTTACCTGTAACCTAATATGTTATGTAATATCATGCACATATATATGTGTATTTATATGTAACATTTAGAAAGCACATTGCAGACAGTGTATCCCTCCCACCTGCATACTTCTCACCTATCTTCCTAGGTCCTCTCTTGCTCTCTGGTAAACCCATTTTCCACACAGGTGAAACAGTCAAAACCACAGACCCAACCATTTCCATGCCTCAGTGACTTCTCCTGATCTACTGTGCTGGGCTACCTCGTCCTCCTTTCAGTTCCTTCCATTGGCTGAGATGGCAAGTGCTTGTCGCATGTGTCCTCCTGGTCTAGAACATGTTCTCTACCTCTCTGGGCATAACTAAACATTAGTGTCATGGAGGCCATCACTTCAAGGAAGCCGTCACTGACTCCTCGGATGACGTGAGCCTCTCAACAGACCCTTCTGTGACTAAAGTTGCAGTGAGTTCATTGTCCGATGTTCATCACTGGACTGTTGTTATTTTAGGGACAAGGTTCATGTCTTTCTTACTCTCTCAGCACCGCCTTTGTCTCACTGTTAGCATCCAATAAATATTTGTTGCATGACTGAATGAATGTGAGAGCTGTATTATATCCAAGGAACTTCAGCCACAGGCTTACATTGGGCTTCCTGTTGGAACATGGGTTTGTAGTGATGTCTGGGAATATCAATCTTCAGGAAGATTCTTTGGAAAATGACATGACACATTAATTACTTAAGCCGTATTATATATAGAGAAAGTATAAATTTGATGTCTTTTGAAAGCTAAATCCTAAATCCTCTTTATCTGTCCAATGATCTCTGAGAAGAGAACCATCTGGAACAAGATGAACAAAGATGAAATCATTGCATACTGTGTTTGGCGATTCCTCCCTCAGTTTATCTTGGGGTCTCCTGCAGAAGATATAGCAGGGGTTAGAGGTGGGGCACAGGAATGCCTTCTAATGGGAGTCAAAGGAAGTTTCCCAGAAAACTAGTTTGGAAATTGTGCTGCGAATTCCCTCCACATGGAGAAATACTACAAAGCACAAAATCTATCTGCTCTGTTCAAGCAAACAGTTTCTGTTTGTTTGTATTGCAAGGATTAGGTCTCTTTTATGGCATAGTACGGTGTCTTGGAGGCAATGCAAGAGATAATCTATACATTAAAAGATTGCCAATAACTCCTCAAGCATTAAAATCATCATACAAGCCCCCACCCCCAGACATTGTATTGCTTGTTAAAGATACAGGTAGTTGGACCTAAGTCTCAAAGATTATTATTCAGGAGATCTGGCCCAGGGCTCCTGAATTTGCTCTTCAGAAACTAAGTTAAGACACTAAAAGCTAGAGAGAGCTGTAAGGAAGCATAGATCAAACATCCATATTGACCCTGTTCACACACATGGATCTAGTTCATCACTTTGATCGGCCGTGGAGAGTCTCAGCTTGTTACAGTCCTGACCACCGGAGAGCTTAGTGACCTCAGCAGATATCAGGATGCCCTACTGGAAAAATGGGGTACCCTGAGTGTGAGATGGAAGTGAATATTAGTACAAATGAAGAAATAGAAAAGTATTTTCTTTCTCTTCTACAAGGAGTAGTCTACATTGTCTTTTCTTCTATATTTACTAATACAAGTATGGCTTCCTCATTTCTCTTATTAGAAAAGCCTAAACTTCCACTAGAGATAAGTGATGGATACTAATGTAAATAACATGTTCCTCTAATACTTTTAATATATGAATATACCTACAGTATCTTGACTTAAAACAGGAAAACACTTTCTTTCCAAAGAAAGATATACATGTAAATCTATTTTCAAACAAAATATCACTCTGTCTATGATTTTTGAAAACAGCTGCTATTTTAAAAGTATGGTCCATACGTTTTGGCAGAGGGTTATGCATTAGAAACGCAAGGAGTTTGTTGACTTCCTGCTGGGAATGTAGGCTGATGGGAGCATATGGAGTAGAAGCAGGAATGGACAGTATTGAAGTACCAGATAAACAGGTGAGCAGTGGGGGTGGCCAGTGGTTCCCTCTACATAATGAAAACCTTCAGTCCCTCCATAATTGATTTTCTAAAGGTAGGAGTTGAGGATAAAATTCTGATTTTATTAAGACAGTTCTAGTCACAAGATAAAAATGATGGTCTAGAATTCTGAACACCTACCCCAGGGCATTTGATCTTTCTTCCTGAGCATCTGTCAGCTGTTGCCAATGTGCACCCCCCCGCCCCGGGGTCTGGACAGAGACTAGACTGAGGCAGGCAAAGCAAGTTTCTCAAGACAGTTCATCTTTGACCTAGCAAGAACCCCAGTCGCTCACTCTCAGGGTCCCGGACAAAGTTGCTCTGACCTTTCCTGTTCTATGGTTTTACATCTTGGGGTTTTGTTTTGTTTTTATTAAGTCATCCTATTTGTTGTTTTAAACTCTGGCCTTCTTGGAGTATAAAGCCATGGACTAGCAGCTGTCGAACACCTGTTTTTGTCACTTCCTAGCTGGACAAATGTCTAATCTCTAAACCTCTGTTCCCTCATCTGTTAACAGAGGTGATACCCGTGCTCGCCTCCTGGGAAACTCACAGCACTCTGCCTGGCAAGCAACGAGTGCTCAGGAACTGTCACTCTTCTTTTCACTCTTAATATTTTCACATTTTGAAGTCTGGCACCCGGTTATATCTTAAAAAATCTATCAGAACCTCGTTTACATCAAGTTAAGCATCTACATCTGACCCTGAATTAGAAACTTTCTGCCCACAACTGCTCTGGAGTGCTCTGGCAGTTTCCTTGGAGAACCTAGTACAGCCCCTGAAGTGGTGTCTAGCTTTTCGTCAGGGGCCCTGAAGACCTAGTTTATCAGACCGTTACCTAAGCAAGAATGGCTCTGCCCATCTCGTCTGTGGACTGATACTTTTATATTTACATATTTTTAAAGATCTTATTTATTTATTTGACACAGACAGAGAGAGAGAGAGAGTACAAGCAGGGGGAGCAGCAGGCATAGGGAGAGGGAGAAGCAGACTCCCCGCTGAGCAGAGAGCCTGACGTTGGACTCAATCCCAGGACCCTGAGGTCATGATCTGAGCCAAAGGCAGACCGTTAACCCACTGATCACCCAGGCACTTGGAGTGATATTTTTAATTGCATCTCACAACATTCATGGTGTTTAAATTATGTCTCCCAAATGAAGATGCAGCTGTTCAGACCTCTTGTGTGTCCAATGAGGTCCTGGAGGAGGAGACGTGCCAGCACAAGGAGGGAAGGGCATGACATGAACACAGTACACCCTGTGGGGACTAGAGACAACGACCAGTGACCAGAGCGCTCCACCACCCGCAGTGTTCACAGAAGTGAGTAAGAAGTAGCCAGCACAGAGGTGCCTGAGTGGCTCAGTCGGTTAATCGTCTGCCCTGCTCTGGTCGTGATTCAGGGTCCTGAGATCGAGCCCAGTGTCTGGGTCCCTGCTCAGCAAGGGAGTCTGCTTCTCCTCCTCCCCCTGCTCATGCTCTCTCTCTCACACACACACTCTCTCTCTCTTTCAAATGAATGAATAAAATCTTAAAAAGAAAGAGAAAAGAAATAGCACAAACCGCAAGATCTTGGAACTCGTCAGGCCAGGATGAGCACTTTGTTGTTTCCTGAGTTCAGAACCTTGGGGCTCTCCCCAGGCCCATCCCGCCTACCCTCCCCTGAGGCTGGGGGCTGTCAGGGGCCTGCCCAGGGTGTGGACCTAAGGCCGCTCTCTAGGGGCAATTCCCATGAGCTTCCTGGAGTGTCAGGTCACTGATGCAGACATTTTCAGTCACTGTTTTTTCTGCTTCTGGCAAGTGGTTTTGAGCTATTCAGTTAGTAAAGAAAAGGGTTGGTTACTTCACGAAGAAATGAGACAGAAGGAAAATGTCTTTTGACCTAGTTAAGCAACTGGGTAGATTGTTGTGTTTTCACAATTTCTGGTTATACCATATTAGCTACAGGCATTTTTTTTTAAACTGGGTCTTTTGACTGTTCTGGGAAAACAGACAATGTGCATTATAAATGTCTAACAAATAAAGTATTATGAACAACACTGCTTTTGAAACATGCTACATACAATTTCCTCCTTCCTTTCCTCCCTTTGTCCCTTTCTCCCTCCCTTCCTAGCTTCCATCTTTAAGGGCAAGGACCACGCTGTATGTGAGAGGATATGAGCGACAAACAGAAGGCCCGACCCTCAAGAAGCAGTCTAACAGGAGGCAGCCATGGTAAAACATGGAACCACAATGACCCAGGTGTGTACAAGATCCCCTTAGGGAGACAGTAGGAAGTGGTTATCCTATCTTGCTTTTGAGGGAAAACAATAGAGAGAGGAATTGTCCCCTCAGTTTAGTTCTAGCTAAACCCCCCCCCAGCAACTGCATGGGGTACCTATCAGACTTTATGAGAGTCAGGGGTACACACACAGACATACAGACGGGAGTCAGTAAAAATCCTCCTCAAGAATCTTAAGGCAGAATTCTTAGGCAAGGAAGTTGTTTACCAAAACCTAGAACCGAATGTTTGGCAAGAATGCTTAAGAGACTGACCTCAGCCTTCGTGTCCAGATCTTTAGGGCCCAGCTTTGGTTCAGTTTGACACAGACATATTCGACTTCTGTGGGCTTTGTTGTTGCTGCTCTGTTTTGTTTTTTGAGAATTTTAGATAAGCACATTTAGGACAGATTAGCAAGGTAGCTTGCAAAATTGTTAGTAACAAATATAGTGGATGTTACTTGTAGATTCTTCCTCAGTTCTAGAAAATGACTAGATATCCAGTAGGTGGACATGGCGAGAGAGAACATCTGGGAAGCAAGAGCAGCATCGGCAAAAACATGGAGGCAAAGGATAGCTGGGTACCATGGGGAGACAGAAGTGGATCGTGATGGCAGCAAGGCAGGGGCGGCGTAGAGTGGGGCTAATGAGTGGGACAAGGACATGATATTCCACTGATTGCTGATGGCAGCCATGTTTGTATGTCCAGTCCCCTTACTGAGCCCCCCAGCCAGACTTCTAATGAGCGCCATGCTGCGTCCACACAGATCTCTAACAATGTTCAAGCTAAGAATATCCAAAACAGAACCTTTCCTCTTCTCTGTGGTTCTCATTCTTTTCCTCCAGGTCTACTCATCTCTGTAAGTGGTAACTGGTACCCACAGTTAATGAAGCTGAAAATTAAAAAGTCATGTTCATTCTTCATTTTTTCCACCCAGGCTTAAATACAAAACAAATCCCAAATTTGTCTGTTTCCACTGCCACCATAGCTATTACTCCACTCTAAGCCTCTGAATTTTTTAGTGTGGTTTTGTGATAATTATCTTTTTTACAAAAATCTAAATCCGATCATGACAGCTCCCTACTTTGGACACGTGAGGCTTTTTATCAGTTGAATCAAGTTCTTAAAGGGTCCAGAAGGGCTCTGGGTTTTGCCTCTTACTATCCAGACTCATCTTGCCCATGTTCTCTCTGTCAGCCTCTAGCCACTCCTGCTTTCTTTGCCTCATCTTCAGGGCCTCTGCTGTCCCCTTGGCTAGATGGTGGCCTTCTAAATATCTGAAGGGTTAACCCTTTCCCATCTTTGGGTCTCAGTTCAAGTCCAGTAGTCTTTTCATGATCTCATTCTCTAAAGTGGTTTACAAGGCCACCCCCTTCCCACCTTTCACTGCCCAAGTACTATCCTATCTTTCTATGTATTACATTAGGCTAATGACAACATTCTGGGATTATATTGCTAATGTATTGTTGACTTCTGGATCTGCCTTCCCTGAGTGTAATTTTCTTGAAGGCAGAGACCTTGCCTTTCTTGTGGGTTATTGTTACCTCTGCCTCTGGATCACTCTGTGGCATTTATTAGATGTTCAGTAAATACTTATTGACTTGAATGAATAAATCTAGGATCTGGTCCATCAGACATAACAATTGAAGGCTACAGGCTAGTTTTTATGGTCTAGCATTTGATTCAGAGAATGTTCCTTGTGTCCTTGAGGAAACTGCATTCTGCTGTTGTTGGGCAAAGTGTTCTATTGGTAACTGTTAGGTCTGCTTGGGTTATAGTTATACAGATTTTCTGTATCCTTATTGATTTTCTGCCCAAGTTGTTCTACTCAATTTTTGAAAGCATGATCTTGAAGTCCCCAGCTACGACTGTTGAATTGCTTATCTTTTCCTTCACTTCTATTTGGCTTGAGTTAGGAAAGTTTTTCACATTCTTCATTCTATCCTGGGATTCCCCCTCACTTTCTAAATGATGTCTTTAAAAATGTTGATACATACGTTAAGGTCCACTCTTTGTGCTATAAAGTTCTGTGGGTGCTGGCAGACGCTCCCTTCCAAAGTCATTCCTGTCAGGCAGAGCCATGGAGTTCTCCATTCTTACAGAATCTCAGACCCCCTGAGCCAGAGCTGGAGATGAGGACTTCTCCCAGAGTGACACACGCCCTGGTGCCTTTGTTTTCTTGGCTTGCGTGCTGGTGTGGAACCTCCTCCCTATGAGCGAGCTGTAGTGGAGCCCATCAGGCCCCAGTGTTCCCAGTATGTAGTAGCTTCGGAAGAACCCTTGCTCTTTCAGTGAGCTGGATGGGGGAAGGGAGTCCCATTTCTCTGCCGTGCCTGCTCTAAACAATGATTTCCCAACATGAGACTCTGGAGAATGAACAATCCTTATGGCTTATTACTTCCAGCTTTAGATTTGATGCCAAGGAGAGCAGGAGACCCTACCTTTTCGCCTACACCCCGAAGCAATGGTTTTTCCATCACACAGAACGTGGGTGGATGATGGTGTGATAGGAGCTGGTCCTGATTCAAATGCTGAGAACTTTTTCTGTTTTTTTTTTATCAAGATTTAGCATAATTTGAGTAAATGTCATGCTGTTTGCTATTCATCCTTAGGGAAATTTTCAGAGACTTAAAAAATTTTTTTTCTGTTTCTATTTTTACAACTCCTACCAGTTAAATAGTTGTTTTGCTGGGGAAATCACTCCTCTAGATCCCCATCTAGAGGCCCACATCACTATTCTAGAACTATCCCCTACCAGGCCAGTTTTTCAACTTTAAGCCTCAGTTAACAGGCACCCAGGAATCAGACTGTCTGTTTTACATAAATGTAAGACAAATGTCATGGCTACTGTTAATGAAAATAATTTAAACATGACAAACCCACATTAGTTAATTGGATAATATTTCCCAAGTTACTGTGTCCAGCTTGATGGCAGATAACATTAGCCCTAAGTGAGGTTTAACACTCGGTATGGTTTGGGAGTTTTTTTAATCCTTTACTTTTTACAAAATTAGAACAGCTAATTTAAAAAGAAAGCAAGTGGCTTGTGAATTTGTTAACTACTTTTCAAGGCAAGGCAAGGACTCAAAATTCCTGGAGTGATCTCTCACTGAAGATTGCTTCTGGCACCATCAGGTGTAAAGTCAATAGTATTTTAGCTTGAGATAAAAGCAGCTTACTTTTTCCTCATCTATACTTTGATGACATTCCACTCTGGAAAGTATTTTTTTTTCATTTCCATTGCATCCTATAGGGGCTGTTTTAAAATATAACCAACTGATATGAAGTCCACTAATTCCAATGAGGGAAGTATTTCCCACACTTTTGGAGAAAGTCAAATTCTCAGCAATTAGTCTATCGTATCTTGTCTTTCTTATAAAATACTAATCGCGTACCCTCAGAAGCAACATCTTGAAATGTCACCCCTGAAGTGACAGGTTTAGGCTATTCAGAGTTTTTGAGATATATATGTATATATATATATTTTTTTAATTTAAGATTTTTTAAAATTTATTTGGCAGAGTGTCATGGTGAGAGAGGGAACACAAGTGGGGAGTGGGGAGGGAGAGGGAGAAGCAGAAGCAGGCCTCTGCTGAGCAGGGAGCCTGATGCTGGGCTCGATCCCAGGTCACTGGGATCATGACCTGAGTGGAAGGCAGATACTTAACGACTGAGCCACCCAGGTGCCCGGAGTTTTTGATATATTGCTGAGCTATGACACTTGAATAAGCTTCATGAAATCATAGAAATGTGTTTTACTGGCCTTATGGAATGTTGTGATGAGCTGGTTTTATCATTACTTTAATTTCAAAAGCTGACATGCAACATCTTCTCCTTTGACAGGGAAATTCAGAAGGAGAAGTAGGCTTATACTTCCAAGCTATTTGCACAATAGGCTGAAAAACCTTTATTCTGTGGGTTTGATTTGATTGCCTTACAATTGTGCTTCTCACCATTACCCTGGCATGAAGATGAGGGTCATTTGGCGTTGTCTCTGAGAAAGTGTTCAGTGGATGGTAACAGAGACCTTTCCTTGATGAGCCCTTAGCTCAAGTTTTGTCAGTATGAATGTTAACATATTTTCTCCTGTCCACACCATGGCTCATAAAAGAATCCTTAGCTTAAAAAAAGTTTCCCTTTCTAAATCATTGTTTCAGCATTGAATAGGTCAAAAAGCCATCAAGCCCATCTACCCAATACACATAGGGCACATATGCCAAGTGTACAGTACAGTATCACAGTACAGTACAGTATAGTATCACAACCCATTTCTCAGAGTAAGCACCTAGAGTTAATGCACACTGCACAGGTTAAGGCAGAGTCCCCAACAAGACTGCCCCAACTCGGAGGCCAGCTGCAAATTTCAGAGTCCTCAGGCCACCCAGACTTTTGACCAACTGGCTACAAATTCAGGAGTTCCCGTGACAACCCTCAGCTTTGATAATTTGCTAAAATGACTCACAGAATTCAGGAAAACTTTATACTTGTGATTAAAGTTTTATGAGAAAGGATAAAAATCAGGACGAGTCAAAAGAGGAAGCACGTGGGGCAATGTCTGAGACCATCTTGAATGCAGGATTTCCATGTCCTGTTCCTGTGAAATCAGAGTATC
This sequence comes from Taxidea taxus jeffersonii, assembly GCA_003697995.1. NCBI lineage: Eukaryota > Metazoa > Chordata > Mammalia > Carnivora > Mustelidae > Taxidea > Taxidea taxus. The sequence continues at coordinate 34,630 of ML104941.1, read as the reverse complement.
ACCCTCCTCGCACATAAATGTGTTCATTTACCAAAACTCTCAGACAGGCTTCAATGGTTAAAGTTTTTATTGGGATTTCATCACGTAGGCATGAATGATGGAATCACTGGCCCGTGACTGACCTCAATCCCCAGCCCCTCCTGTTCTTCTTGGAGGTACATCTAGTATCACATGGCTCAAAGCCCCAACCCTCTGATTTCATCTTTCTGGCATGGCCAGCCCTCATCCGGGAACTCTCTAGGGGCCCGCCATGGTCACTCAGGAAATTTCAAGTTTAGAAGCTCCACCTCAGAAACACGGTACAAAGATCTGATGAAACCCCCATTTTACAACAAACACCTTCATCCAGATGCAAATTTATGCCAGCAGCATGTGCATTAGTCATTGTCTTTCCTCCTGGTGTGAGGTTATCTATGGCTCCGTTTGATAAAGGCCTTTGGTAATCTGTCGTTAGATTAGTTCTCTGAGCTCAAGTTTGCTATCATTCGTACGTGTGCACACATGAAGGGTGTAATGCCGAGAACCTTCTACGGATTTGGACTTCGTGATGATTCGTGCTCATTGAGCATTAGCTCGTTCCAGGCATGGTGCTCGGCTATGGACATGCATTTCATCCTCATAACAAATCTCAAATATTAGATAAATCTTACCTCCTCTTTACACATAAAGGAAGGGGGAGAGATAAAGAGACATTGCGTCCAAAGTAATATGCCCAGAGTCCCAAAAGTAGTAAGTGGCAGAGCTGGGATTTGCAATGGGTCATCTACTTTCAAAGCCTGTGCCCCATTAGACTGTGCTCCTTACAGCAATGAGAACATCAGCTTTGCACTGGAAAGTTCTGGAGCACCTTGTTTGGTTTATCATAAAAGCAATTTTTCCTTATTTGAAAAATGATGCAAAAGCATCAGTGGTTAATGTCATCATATAACAAGGTTTCTTAAAAGAAAACACACAAAGGACTCATGTTACACAAAAAGATGATCCAATAAAATTCAGTGTTCAAATATTTGTCATTCCCCGGATGCTTGTGAAATATCTTCATTTACAGATTCACTATCCCAGCACATGCACAGTCAAATTCAATATTTACCCTGGGGACCTCTTCCCTATTCTTCATGGTGAAGTTATTCTGAGTTGTTTTCATCCCTAGTTTTAATGTTTCTGTTTTCATCCCTAGTTTTGCACTTTTGAGCCACTTTTGAGGTATTGAGATGTTTGAAAAATTATTGTTATTAAAGTAAAGATGTAAGTTTAAGGAAATTAAGAAAAGCTGACATGAAATAAAAATATATTGATCAACGCACCTTCAGTTCCTTAACTGTACATGAGGATAAAGTGTTGTGCAGCTTACACAGTACAACATTTATATAAAGGGCCTCCAGGAAGGAACAGTGCTCCAAAAGACAGATCTAGAATCTTCTTGTCAGGGGGCAGGTACCAGCAGGCCCTCTGGAATGCTCCATGAGTGCCCTTCTTTCCTGCTGTTTTCAGTTCTTATTCTGAAAAAGAAAAAAAAAAAAAACAGCTATTTTACTCTTGTGGAAATGGATTGTTATTCTTGTTTTTGGCATCCACCAGGAGGGGAAATGTCAGACTAGCCAATCGGAGAAGGAAGATGGAGTTTTTTGATAAGATCTCATTAATGGAGAACAAACAGGGATATAAGAGCATCAGGAGCAAAACTGCAAAGTAATGAGACAGCATGATGCTCTTTGTTCTTTAATTTTGTTACTAGCTACTTTTCCTCTGCTCCTTCGCTGTCTTCAATCTTTTGTACTTGGAAAATGATGCCGTCTTCTTTATTTATTTATACACAGGTGCTCTTTCACATTTAAGAAAGAAGCAGAAGACATTTTGAAATGAATTTGCTCATTTTTCCTCATGGCTTTTAATTTTTCCCCAAATTCGCCAAGTTGACTTTAATTGGACCTTAATAAGAACACAGTGTTTTATTAAATGGTTCACAACTAGAACGGTTGTCCCTAGTTGCCTTGTTCTAGTGGCTTTATGTTCTCTTTCAGAAATTCAGCCCTACACATCCTCCAGGGCTGCGAGACAACAAGCAACACCAAGCTTCAGCTGTGGGAACTGTGTGAAGGAGCCCACGACAAAGGCCTTCATAGCTTCATAGCTTTTCTAGTCAAAAAGAGGGGGTGGGCAACTTCTCCTTTGAACTACAAACATTTAGAGCCAACTATTTCCTTATGCCTAAAACATAAATCTTCCTTCAAAAACAGTTTTTATTTTTGGTCCAACAGGATGTAAGGTGTGCTGTGTAATTAATTGAATAATTTGCCTTAAGATCACCAGTGGGTGGAGTTGGGCTCTAATCAGAGGCAAGGCTGGAATTTTTAGCCAGCCTCCAAAAGGCTCCCAGCTCTTGGCAACACTTTGTCCTCTGACTTGCTTCTCCTCCTTCTTAGCAGTTCATTTTCTATAAGTGTGTCTTCATTCTTCCTGACCCCTTCCAAGGTACCTACAGATGACCCTCCATCTCAGGAACCAACCCCTGCCTGCATCTGTTCAGCCTTCTCTGCCTCCTTTCACTCACATGGGATAGAGCTCCCCTTCAGGAATTTATATCCCAGCCCATCACTTTACAAGCTGTTGTCGATGTGGGCCAATTACTTAACCTCTATTGACCTCAATTTTGTCATCTGTAAAATGGGACTGATATTAGTTCTTCTACATTTTAGTTAATTCAAGGACGTATGCATGTAAACTTCTTAATACAGTCTAGTACACATTAAGGTCTGGTAGCTTTTAGATTAATAATCATTTACTGTACCCAGCAAAATGAAGAAACCTTTTTTATTTAATATATGGAGATATATCCTAGCTAGTGTCCTATGATGCCTAATAGGACAGATTTAGTGAGTTCACCACCATTATTTACAGGGCTTGGGGCCAAGAGTAGACATGTATGCCCGCTTTCAGCTCTGTCCCTCACTGCAAGGTGCCTCACACACAAATGCGTGTCATTCTCCCACCTGCATGTCTAAGTTCTGTCCAAACCCACTTCCCCCCTGCCCTACAAATAGCTGTTCTTGGGCCCCCTCTCAGGTCTATGAATGGGTCCTCCAGAGACTATGTCCGATGGGAGAGCTCCTTGCAAGCTGACAGTGGCTTGAGTCCTTGGAAGGGGAATTTCCTGATCCTGGGTAGGCAGGGTGTGGTGTGGAAGCAGAGGGTAGCACGGGCTTGGTGCTCACAACTGTCTGCCACAGAGAGGCATGGCTGACCGGTGGCCCAAACAGCCAGCAGAGAGACAAAGATGATGTACCTACTCCTCTCACTAAGGTCCTGACAACCCTTTGGACCAGCCCCAATGAATGCAAACTCCCTTGAGTCCTCAGGTCTTGGTGTAGCCTGTGCTCCCCTTCCACAGATCTGCAATACAGATCTCTGTACTCCTCCCCTTTGCTAATGTTTCTTGCATTTCGTATTTGCAGAGTGGACACCTAAGAAACACTGGGAGAAGCTCATCTCAAATTCCAGGGAGCCTGGAACCAGGAAGAATCTCAGGACACAAAGGGGGTGAAAGAGATCCGTTTGCTGGTAGTAAGCAACCTTTGAGTCTAGAAAGCGAGTAAACCATGAGGGTCAGCACAACCCACTTCCTGAAGAATTGAGGTTACCATCCATCTGCTCCTTTCAAAACATATGGTTATGTCTACATTAGCAGCTTTCCTTTTATTACTGAGAGTCTCAGCACCCACGTGTACAGCAGACTGCTGCAAAGGACTTGGGGTAAAGCGTTAACTTACTAAGAATTTATGTTGAGGAATAATTTGGCAAGAGAAAGTTAAAAATTCAACAGCAAATGTACAATAAAGATAGAGCCCATGTGATAGCTAGTAAAACCCCCAGAGAAGCAATTCAATGCCTTCAATTATCAACTGTCAAGGAGTGACGTTTGGAATCTGAGCAGAAGTGCCATCCCTGGAGTGAAGGCCGTTCAGTTCCAGCGATGGAAGCTTGGCCGTCTTCCCTTCTGAGCAGGAGTGCTCCGCTCTAGTGATCTCAAGGGTCCAATTCCGTGCCCGCTGGGCAGCTCTCCCTCAGGACCCGCTGACTTCAGAAGTTGGCTGATCATCCTTGTATATAAAGTTGTATATAAGGGGAGAAGTCTCTTTTGAACTTTTTTTGTTTGTTTCTGAGGAAAGGGGACCTACCTGACCGACATTCCAAGTAGGAGGCTGCAGAACATGAGTTTCTTGTGTTGTTCATAGAGGTTCGATCTCAACAGTGCTCTGTTTTATATTAATTGAATATAAGCTGAAGGGTTCTGCAGTTAACAGGTTTGGGAAATGATGAATTAAAACCAAATCTATCCATTTCTGGGTATACACCCAAAAGAATTTAAAACAAGGCTTCAGAGAGATATTTGCACAGCCATGTTGACGGTAGGTAAAACATGTGTCCATCAACTGATGACTGGGTAAGCAAAATGTGGTGTACACACACAATGCAATATTAGGAATAAAAAGGGAGGAAGTCCTTGCACAGGTGACAGCATAGATGAACTTCCAGGCCATTATGCTCGGTGAAATAATCCAGTCACATAAGGACACAGGCTGTATGATTTGATTTCACTTACATGAGGTACTTAGAATAATTAAGTCATAGAAACAGAAGGTAAAATGGTGGTTGCCAGGGAGAGGGGAGAACATACATTTAGTGCTCAATGGGGACAGAGTTTCAGTTTTACAAGATGGAAAGAGTTTTGTGGATGGACGGCGGCCTTGGCTACAGAACTATGTGAAAGTATTTAAATGCAGGCATGTTAACACTCCTGAACCGCACGCTTAAAAATGACTAAGATGTAAATTTTACTTTACATGTATGGTAACACAATAAAAATTTTTTAAAAAATCTAAGGATGATTATTTTAACTGCAGCATATATCAGAGTGTCTGTTATGCTCAAGTGCAATATTATTTGAAATGAGAGGGTGTAAAATACACTTTCCCAAAATAGGATATACATTAGAAACTACTAATATGGACTGCTTTTTATTCCTTGATCTTCCTCCTATCCCCTTTCCAGAGAAACCCTTATAAATATTTAAATCAGGAATGCTATTTCATTTAAAGCATGATAATTCATAATGTTCTATGGGGGTGGAGATTCATGAGTATTTGGCCTAATCTCACCTCAAGTTGCCCAAGTGAGGAGGAAAACTGGAAAACATTATGGAAAGTTTCTCATGGAAAATAAGAGGTAGGAGAGCAATTTCTGCGTGGGCTGCTCCTTGGCACCTGTGTCTTTTAGGCACCACAGAACGGTGGGGTCCAGGCGAGGACCACCCAGAGTTCAATCTCCATGCCATGTAATAAACTTGTTTCCACTCATGCTTCCTAAGTTCTTCAGACCTCCTCCCCTAACAGATCCTTTCCTATACTTAATGACTCTTATTAAGGAGGGGCTGGAATTTTGGGGAAAATGGTGGAAAGTTAAGCATTTAGGAAAATACTCTAATTCTCCCACAAGCTTTTATTATGTACCCCTCATGTTTCCTTTCTTTACTTCATTCCATAGGGCAGCCTGTAGCCCCAGAAACATCAATAAACCTTTCTTGTGACATTTCAGGCTGTTCGCCTTTGTCTAAAATAGCAGACTTTCAGCTTTAGAGCAGTAGAAAATGGGATTCAGAGGAAGGCAGGGGCTGAGAAATAAGCCTTGCACGTGCACTAAAATTTGGGGCATGTGTCCACGTGCCTGCTCTCATCTTTGAAACACAGAGCCTGCCTTTGGACATAGACCTATCTATAAGGCACCTATCATGAATTCTATAAGATGGTGAACATCATTTGTCTAAAGGTTTTTTTTTAAATCTGTGAAGTTGGATAATTTTTATAAGCTCTGCATTATTTCCATTTGGTTAGTCAGTAATGGAAATCTTTTATCGGAGAAAATAGAATTTTATAAAATCACAACTGTACCAGGAAAGCTGGCACAGATGATCAGTATATGTGCTCCCACATGGCGTTTAGACTGCAGACCATCCCGAAGAATATTTTTGTATATTTATGACTCTCTTAAAGGACTGATCCTTTGTTAATTCCTTGCGAATCAAAACCTACTCCACTCTGCCACAGTTATTTTCAAAGAAGGCTTTTATCATTCAATTTCTCTCAGTGATTAAAACTGCAAGAAAGTTTCCTTCTCCTTCAAAACTGTAGTTTTCACAGGGCGCCTGGGTCATTCAGGTGGTTAAGTGTCTGCCTTTAGCTCAGGTCCTGATTTCAGGGTCCCAGAATCAAGCCCAGCATCAGGCTCCCTGCTCAGAGGGAGTCGGCTTCTTCCTCTGCCCCACCCACACTGCTTGTGCTGTCTCTTTCTTTCTTGAATAATATCTCTTAAAAAGAAAAACATGAAAAACAACAGTAGTTTCCCCACCCTGGGACACCGCACACACGCCTTTACAGCACGAGTATGTCTCAGAGTCATGGGACTCGTTGTTGACCCAGTTATACCAAAGCTCACATGTAATGCTGGAGTGGAGAAAGAATCCAAATCTTAAAGCCCAATCTCTGAGTTTCCTGTGGTATTTGATCAAGTGTTAAATGAGCAGCACCCCTGTCTAGTTTTGGTTTGTTCTTAGGAGAGCATACATACCTACACGTGTCCAGGAGGGACAGCAGTGTGTGTGCTATTGATTACCCTCCGTCAGGTCCCCACTTGTAAGTCCGAGTTGTCTTTCAGTTGGAAGACAAAGGATAGTTGGACCTGATTAGCTATGAGAAAGTTGGCAAAGCAGATCTATAGTTCCCCCGCTTCCCCTCATCTTCCCCTGGATCACCTTACCCAGGGTAGAACCTTGGCCATAAATCCTTAACAAATCTCACCAGTAGAAGACATTTTAGTTTCCCTTGCTTTGTAAACAAGCATTAACTCACTTCCCTGAGCCTTGTCATTTTCACTTCATTAAGGGAAAGTCCTGAATTTGACACCTTGGGAGCCTTGAGTTTCTGACTCTACCTAGAACAGAATGTTTACCAGAGAATTTCAGCAGGATCAAAGTTTGTCCAACAAATTCTCTAACGGAGAGAGGCCAAGGCTCTGACTTCTTA
>ML104941.1:0-22934 GCA_003697995.1 Taxidea taxus jeffersonii | reverse complement strand
CTAACTAATAAATAAATAAAATCTTTAAAAAAAAAAAACAAAAAAAAAAACCCTGAAGTTTTAGGTTTTATTAAGTGTCAAGTCTAAATAGAAAATGTGAGAGTCAATGGAAGGTATAAATGGATGTAGGAGGTAGCAAAAAAATAATCTTTTGGAAATAAAATTTTAGAGATTCCTTTTGCTCTAGTAAGTTCCAAATCCCCCCAAAAGAATGAATTATACATAAAGATAAACTACAATGACTTGGAACTTTCTCCATACTTGCATTACATATCAGAATATTGTCAGTTGTCACTTTAATCCTTTGGAGTCCTAAAGAGATGTTCTTATAGCGATTACAGAGTGTTTCAGGAAGCATTTCTGTACTATTCATGGAACTCGATCTCCCTACCACAGACTGACAAGACCTCCTGGCCTCCATGGCTGAGTTGCTAGCTGCTTGACAGCTGTTCACCCCTGTTATGTGCAAGGTCAGAACAGAAAATTCCAGAAACTATGTGGGCCCTGGGGGTAGGGGAGGCCTGTTGGTTGTAGCTGAGAACTACTCTTGGAGCTGGAAGCTTTTGACCTTCATAAGGGTGTTAGTAAGGTCCTGAAAGTCAAGGTAAAGATGTTAACTTCCACAAAAGTTCTCTTAGTCTTTAATTTTTTAGTGTTAGTTGAACCACTGCAAGTTATTTTAATCTATGTTGCTTATTAATTTTTTTTTGCCTTTCTTGTTATCGTGGATGCATTTTCTACTAAGTTTGAAATGACTTGAGTGCAGTAAATAGGGGTTTTCTTTTCCTCTTTATATTATCACTTCTACTGCCTGATATATAATTGTGTTCAATTCATTTTTAAATAAATGAATCATAAATCATTCCCACACTTCATAGTCTAAAAATTGCAATGCCTTGTTTGACTCTTTTCCCTCGTTTTTAAATATCATATGTGTACATACATATACACATATGAAGCCTTCTTATATCCAGGCTTTAGCCACCTAAAAATGCTCTGTACAGAATATGTAATATTATCACCAGTAGCTCCTATTGCTATAATAACATTTATTTTACAATTTGATCTTGTGAATTGGCCACCCATAACATTTCCAATAACATTGCATTTTTTATTCATTTAGAAGAGATAATGCATACACATGGCACGTAACTTTAAAAGGTACAAAATAATACAGAGCAGTAAAAAGTCATTTCTTCCCATGTTGTTCCACAGCCCTTGGTTTCCCATCACTACACCCAGTCTTTTAAGCATCCTTCTATAGACACACTGTGCCTACACCAGACAATCATACAGACCACCACTCCCTTTAGTTACACACACAGTAGCATATTGTACATAGTTTCCTATGTCTTCCTTTTTTCACTTACTACATTTTGGAAATCATCCCATTTTAGTACATACAGAAATGACTTTAAAGAAATATCTGCTGATGCTCCTGGGTGACTCAGTAGGTTGACAGTCTGACTCTTGGTTTCAGCTCACGTCATTATCTCAGGGTCATGAGATTGAGCCTGGCATCCTTGAGCTCTGTGCTCAACTTGGAGTCTACTTGAGATTCTCTCTCTCCCTCTCCTTCTGCCCCCCCAACTCTCTCTCTCTAAGTAAGCAGATCAATAAAAATATCTGCTAGTGTTTTATTGTGTGGGTGACTATAGTTGACTTAAAAATATTTATCAATGTACGTTTATGTTGTTCTTAAGTATTTTGTCCTTGTAGACACTGTTATAATAAATATCCTTCAACATATGCCTTTGTGCACATGTGAGAGACTATGTGTGGGATAACTTCCAAGAAATAGAACTGCTGAGTCAAAGCAATATGCATTTTGCATCTTATTAGATATCTTCCAACTCACCTCCATAATATGCAACAATACACACTCGGGTCTGCAATGCCTCCCTCCAGTTCCTTCCACAGTGCCTCATCAGACTTTGACTTCTGTTAATTTGGTAAGTGAAAAATGTTCTTTCCTTAGAGCTTTAAGTTGTAGTTTTGTGAGTTTGCTGAGGACTAGTTAAGACTTTCACCTAATTTTCTATGTAATTATTGACCCTTTTCTTCTTGATTTGTAGTTCTTTGGATATTAAGGACATGAGAGCTTTATTAGACATATGTATTAAAAGGTTTTTTCAATTTTTTTGTTTCTTTTTTTTTTTTTTAAGATTTTGTTTATATTTTGACAGAGAGATAGAGAGAGACAGCAAGAGAGGAAACACAAGCAGGGGGAGTGAGAGAGGGAGAAGCAGGCCTCTCGCTGAGCAGGGAACCCCATGTAGGGCTGGATCCCAGGACCTTGGGTCTATGACCTGAGCCTAAGGCCAACGCTTAATGACTGAGCCACTCAGGTGCCCCTTTTTCTTTTGTTTCTTCATATAGTTGATGTTGTCAATCTTTTTGGGTTTAGAACGCAGTATGTAATACTGTTAGATTGTATAAAAATGTTCACTCATGTTTTCTCCTAGTACTTTTATAATTTATTCTTTTTTTTAATGTAATGTTAGGTTCACCTGGAAATTTTGTAGTAAAAGATGGACTTATTTTTTCACAGAATGCTATTGAGGTGTCAAGACTCCATTTGTTGAATTCATCTTTTTCCCCACCTCCATACAGTGCCTCCTTTATCATGTTATAACTTTATGTTATAAAATCTTTTTTGTATTCTCTTGTGTCTGCATTTTTTTCCTTGAAATGGTCTTTTTCTATGTGCCACATTATTTAATTTATTGTTTCCTTAAAGTGCTTTAACATTCCAGTTTCCTTATTTTTTCTTTTCTAGAATTGTTCTAGATATGCTTGGATATTTACTTTTTCACATGAACTTTAGAACTGGTTAAGTCTAAAATTTTTCTATTTGTATTTTATAGTGGATTAAAATATAATTTATAGATTGATTTAGAAGGAATGAATATGTTTATATTATTAGTCTTTTTACTAAGAACAGAGTATAGCTTGCCTTATACTCAAGTCCTCTTTGAAATACTGAAATATTAAAATATCTTTTTTATGAATCTAACACATCTCTTAGGTTTATTCCTTGTGTTTGCTTATTTGTTTGTATTTGCTCTTATAAATAGCTTTTTTTAAAAAAATTTTATTCACTTATTTGACACAGACAGAGACCACAAGTAGGCAGAGAGGCAGGCAGAGAGAGAAGGGGCAACAGGCTCCCTGCTGAGCAGAGAGCCCAACGCAGGGCTCGATCCCAGGACCCTGAGATCATGACCTGAGCCGAAGGCAGAGGCTTAACTCAGTGAGCCACCCAGGCACCCCTTGCAAATTGTTTCTTTTCTTCCATTTTACTTTTTCTAGTTGATAGCTGCTTATGTATAGTAAGGCTATTGATTTTTATATACTCATTTTGTCATTTACAGAAAACTCTTATTGTATATGAATAATTTTTCCATTGATTGGCTTGAGTTCTTTCTAGACCTAAATCATATCATTTAAAAGATTAATTTGTACTCACTTATTAAAATGTTTTATCTCAGTTTTTTCTCTTGTCTTGTCTATTACCCCCATTATAAAAGAGCTAAATAATTGTGCTGACAGAGAGTAGACATACTTAGCTTGCTTTTGACCTCAATGAGAATGCTTCTAGCATTTTTAGTATTAAGTACGAGGCTGGGTTTTACTTGAGATGTACAAAAAGAAGATATTTCAATATATATTTATTTAAATACAGAAATGCTCTGGGTGAGGTATATGTACACACACACACACACACACACACACATGTATTTATCTAAGGAAATACTTGAAAATTTTCAGGTGATTTTGTTTGTGTGCACAGGAAATGTATATAGGAAAATGTTTAAATGTGTTCAGGTGATTTAATATTTTTTTCCTTTATATTCCTCTCCGCCTTTGAAAACACAGGAGTTTCCTCAGCTTTTTGTCTCATATATCTCATCTTTTATTCTCTGAGCAGCTTTATTGACTATGGCTAAATAAAAATTGAATCGTACAGGCTCCAGAGCTTTCCCTAATTTTACCCCAGGGTTATAGAATTATCTGACATGTTGAATCAGCCATTTGGAAAGAGGCCACAATATTTCTCCTTTATAAGGCGTTTTAAGAAGTTTAATTGGATACTGTGAGCTCAACCTACTTCACCAAACACCCAACAAAAAGAGATCTTAAAACACAAATAGGGTGAGGCCCTTGAAGTTGAGGAATGGTTGCTAACTTGCCTGTGATGGTGAATTTTATGTCAACTTGGCTGGGCCTTGGTGCCAGATATTTGGTCAAATGTTACTCGGTATGTTTCTGTGAGAGTGTTTTTGAAGATTTAAATGTAAATTGGTGGACTTGAGTAAAAGAGATTGCCCTCTACAGTGTGGATGAGCTTCGCCAATCAGGTGAGGGCCTGAAGAGAACAAAGACTAATCTTCACTCCTTACTCCCAATTCTCACCCTGAGCAAGACTCCAGACCTTAATGGCAACACGGGTTTTCCTCTGGGTCTCTAGCCTGTTAGCCCACCCTGCAGATTTTAAACTTGCTCTTCTCCACCTATGAGTGAGTTCCTTATAATCTCTTCCTCTTCCTCTTTCTCTCGCTCTCTCCAGACACACACTCTTTTTCTGCAGAATCCTAACATATTTCTTTTCTGCCAAATTGTGACAGGGAACAGGAAAGATTTTCTTCATTATTTTACTACTTTTGGAACAAATTCTGAGATGTTAGATTTACTTTTGTTGGCAGGAGGGAGACAAGGACGATAGGAGAATGAGGTCCCCTTCCAAACTCCAGACATTCCCAATTACTCTGGAGAATGAAAGTAGAAATACCAGAGAAAAATAGGCAGTGATCTGGGCCTGTGGAATTTCTGGTCTGGCTATAGTTCTAGGAGTGCACAAGTTTTGCAAGAAATCTTATCCTTGGACTTCTGAGTCTTATATTTATTGAAAAGTCTTAGACACATGGCGCACCTAGACTTCGGGCTACTGTTCATTTTCCTATTTCTATTCTGTCATTGTCAAGCCTGGCTCTCTAGGGTCCACTGTTTCTCCTTCCTAATTCAATAAAAGTAAAATGAACTCGATCAGTGACATGTTGTTGTACCCAACCATGCTATCTTCCTGGAATAATGATTTCTCCTCTTTCCCCCATCTTCTTCCAACTTGAAGTGGGCTTCCTTCAAGTCAGAGTGTGTGCCTTGGCGTCACCACTCAGGAGTTGTCACATGGCCTCTCACAGCCTCACTTTTCTCATTTGTAAAATGGATGCAGCACCCACTCTACAAGGCTGTTGGGTGGATTAAGTGAAATCACTCAAGTGAAGCACCCTGCACAGTTCTGAACACATAAAAGTCCTCAAAAACGTTTCCTCCCTAAACTTCCTAATTTTTTTTTAAGACCCAGCACAAATGTGACCGTCTATATGATAGCAGGCAATCCGCTGGGCCTGCTAGAAACAGATGCTGGTTCAGATTAGGGACTGGATTACAGGAGATGTTTTGCAAAGATACACAAGAATGTAAACAGGCACTAAGCATGCAGGGTTTCATTTCTTTCCTGACCAGAACGTATAAAGGGACCTTTCGCAGCGAACTGGAAAAATAGCTCTGTATTTGTAGGGATGAAAACCAGAGCTCCAAGAACATGCTTTACCTTGGTTCATCTAAAAGGAAGGGTTCAGTGGCAGTAGTGCGCCACTACTCGATATAGGTACAGAACCCCTATATTGTGGTGGTTTCAGAGAAGGTGGTGGTAGGCAGAATGATGGCCCTCCAGAGGTGTCCATGCCCCAGTCACTGGAAACTCCAGATACATTACCCTACATGGTAAGAAGGGACTTTACCGATGAGATGAAGATTACAGACCTGAAAATAGATTGTCCTAGATTACCAGGTGAGTCCAGAGTAATTACATTGGCTGTTAAAAGTGGAAAGGGGAGGGGGTGCAGAAATGTCAGTCAGATTCGGGAAGAGGAAACATAAAAGATGCAGAAGTGGGGAAAAGATGTGACCTGTGTTTGCTGGCTTTGCCAAAGGAGGAAGGGGACGACGAGCCTTGTGATGCAGGCAGCCAGCATGCTGGGAACGCTGCAGCCCACAGCCAGAGGAAACAGGGACCCTGGATGCCACCCTGAGGAAACCTTCATCTCAAGCCTGTGAGACCTGGGCAGGAAGCCAGGTGAGCCCACTGTTCTGGGATTCCTGCTGCAGAAACTGTGAGATAATAAGTGGGTGTTGCCTAAAGCTGTGGTAACTCTCGATGCAGTACCAGCCGATGAGTACGGAGGACTTCCCGCAGGCATGTCATTTACCTGCTACCCGGCCTGCATATAGACGCGCTTCAGCTCCCGCACATATGTCCCTGGTGCTCTCGGTTGTAACAAACAGCGATCAGAAATCAAAGTAGCCTATGCCCACCCCCCAAAAGTAGTGGGTAGCAGTATGGGGCGCCTGGGTGGCTCAGTCGGTTAAGCGGCTGCCTTCAGCTCAGGTCATGATCCCCAAGGCCCTGGGATCGAGCCCCGCACCGGCTCTCTGCTCAGCGGGATACCATCTTCTCCTCTTTCTGCCACCCCCCCACCCCGCCAATTCATGTTTTCGCTTTCTCTCTGTGTGTCATAAATAAATAAATATATAATTTTTAAAAAAGTAGCTGTATAAATGTGGGCTCACAGCACTTCGCTGACCATGACTCCTTGACCCAGTACAGCCAGAAAAGTCTTCTCTTAACCTTTTAGGCGTGACTTGATTGTGCAGCCATCCCATCATTTAGCAAATACATACTGAGAGCTGACAAGCAATAATTAATTCCAATAACTCACTCATCCTAACGAATAACTAGGAGTGACTATGGTCATTCTCACACAAAGTGAAGTGCTTTCCTGTTTTCTTCCCTGCAATATTGTACAACAATGGCCTCTCTACCTTTTCTGGTTCCCCTGTGACCTCTGCTCCTAAACATTTCTCCTAACAGCTAATAATAGGCTTCTTGGTGAGAGAAATACATTGATATTCTCAGAACTTTATAATCATTATTTTAAACATCCTTTGTTTTTTTTAAAAATTTCTCTCCTCTTTTTATTATTGCAACCTTAGCCCTTTAATTCTTGCTTGGATGGTTTAATATAAAATTACAGAGAAGTGTTACAGACAAGGTGGCCTTTTTCCTGGTTTACTAACATTATAGGCCTAAGTGTGAAACTTAAACCTCTTGTGTTCATATTCCAGCTGTTCTGTTTGGGCAACAGATTTTTTTTTTTTTTTTTAATTGTGCATTCGTGGGAGAAACAGGAAGCCACAGTTGCCGGTCTGTCATGGCATGCATGCCTTGCTGTCTTAAACCCTAACAACTTCGTCTCTTCTGGACAATGTTGTGTTATCCTGACCTCATTCAATCAGGCTTGTTTGGGAAAAACAAATCATTTGAAAAGACAATGCCAGTTCTTTAGTTGTCAGTGTTATTTTTGCAATATCAGCTCTAAATATTTGATAATTTTGGTAATAGAACACTTCAATATCCCCCTGACTTTTCCATTCTCACTACATTCATTAGCCCCAGAGAGCTTGAACAAGTTGTCATACTTCTCTTAGAGGTTAAATGTGTGGAAGTAAACAAAGGCCAATTAAATGAGAGAAGCGAAGGCTATTTATTCAGGGCCTGCTACAGCAAAGGAGTCAGCCTCCATCACGTGTATTTGGCAGAGATTCAAAGGCAGGGAGAGAGAGGGAGAACTTTATGATAGCAAAAGGGATGGGAGCAAGTGTGCCCTGCTTGGAGGCTGTTGGCAAAGGGAAGCTGGAAGCAAGCTAATGAGAAGCAAGGCATCCTGTGTGATTGGTTAGGGTGCATAGTTGGCTTTCTCTGGTTGGTCCTAAGCTGGAAAAGGGGACAAAAATGAGAGAAGCTGTCAATTATTAATTAGATCCTGGTCCTTTGAGATTGAGTAGTACAAAAGTTGTGTGACTTCTTGGATTGTCCCTAGAGGTGGTAGTCTGGCTTCCTGTTTTATGTATGACAGGTTTTGGGTGTTGTTTTTTTTTTTTTCTTTTCTTAGACATAACAAGGCCTTATGCCTTTTATTAAGGACATTTTGGAGGCATTCATACATAAGAAAATGGCTTTCATTATTATACCTCCTAACTTATTACAAATTTCAACACATCATTCTGTTATCTCTTTAATTAAACCTTATTGTGTCATATGTTTTAGGCATGTCATTCAGGTTTTTAAGGAGAACATAAGAAAATGTTCTGGGTGAGATCCTCCAATATATCAAGCCATAAAAAATGTCCTCAGACTCTCTGATCCCTGTAGACCTAGCCCACACTGCTAGTGTCTGATGATTAAATTTTCCTACATATATGTATTTCAGAACAACTGATCAGTAGACCCAAGCAAGCCTACAAAGAGAACAGATTTTTAACAGTAAATAATTCTATTTTCTAAAGTATTCATGTGATTTGATTACTACCTCTTTCCAGCAGCTGGTAAATTCTGAGAACAGAAGTGACCTTCATGTTGCTCATACTTTTGTCTTAGATTTGTCCCTCAAATATTTCTTGAATTAACAATTCAGCTTCTCATATTAATCCTTGCCCTTAGGTAGCTTAGCGTGATCAATGAGCAAAGGATCTGGGAATAAATTAAAAGGTTTGGCTGAAGAAATAGGCTTCAGGACCCTAACCCAGACAGACTGATTACTGGGTAAATGCTGAAGTGTCTAGAACTACTTCTAAATACAAGTTATCCTCCATATTCTTGGCTTAAAAGAAATGACAGAACCCATACAGGGCTTGAACAAGGGGTCAGAGTTCTGTTTTTACATATGGACCAGCCATTGTCCATTTTTATATTGATATTCAAATGCATCTCTGGGCTTTTGAGAATACGCTCCTGGTTCTGCACTTTGCAGTAAACACAAGTCCAAAACACACTTCCAAAGAATTTTCCTTTGTTAACATTTTGGACATGGGTCTAAGGAATGATATGAAGCTTAAGATAATAAAAACAAGTTGTAGATAAACCTAACATCTGATGGAAAAATCACCTCCGATTCAGAGTTCCTTTATAAAAGAGAGACTTGAGGGGCGCCTGGGTGGTTCAGCCAGTTAAGTGCCTGCCTTCGGCTCAGGTCATAATCCCAGGGTCCTGAGATTGGGTCCCACATCAGACTCCTTGCTAAGTGGGAAGCCTGCTTCTCCCTCTGCCTGATGCTCCCCCTGCAAACAAATAAATACGTACTGTCAAATAAATAAATAATCTTTTTAAAAAAGAGAGAGAGAGACTTGGAGTTTACAATTTCCATGTAATTTTCTTTAAGACATTTAGGTGGGTTTCTGAGGAAGCACATCACAATTTCTCCTAAAGACCTTGAGCATGAATGGGCGCTGAGGATCCTCTGAGATGGACACTGCACATGTATACTTGCAATTTTTAGCCCTTACAAAGATCACATTCATCAAAGTAGAAAGAGATCAAGGATTGCAATAGAAATAGGTTTACCATCAACAAAGGCTATTTCTACTCTTACATATGACATTATAATTCTACATTTGTTTCACTGTATGTTAACTGTTTCCAAGTCATCAGATGTTGGGGTCAAGCAGATCAAGCACAGACCGTGATTTCCATGACTATCAAGTGCTTATTATCTTAACCCAGACAAGAACTTGGGAAAAGATGAAAAATGATCATGTACAAAAAGTGTTTGAGGTCTTCTGATGAAAGATAAACTACAAACCATTATTTCCTACTTAGTCCTTCCAACTCCTTTGCTTTGATAAAAACCCAGATTATGTTCTCCTTTTGATGAAAGGTGCTATGACGGGTGAGCCAGGCAGCTGATGACAGGAAGGTGGGGCCTCCAAATGGACACCAAGGAATATTCTAATGAATTCAACTGACTAGACCCTTAACACTTCGAAAATTGGTCTATTTCTTCCTGATTTAACAGTGGAACATCTATTTTAGGATAGCAGATAACTTGCCCTGAAAAATACCTTCCTGTGTTCTTATAGTCTGTGAAGTCTTCCTTATTCATTATTTTCCAGAAAGCCAATTCTTTCGCCTGTTACTTTATTGGATCATTCCACATCATTTTCTTCCTTAAGAAGTTTTCAGAGGCACTCTGAAAACAGAGGGAGGACAGATTCTCTTGGTATTGGGTCTTGTGTATGTTGGCATTTCACTGCTAATTTTCTTCTATAAAGTGATGAAGAGCACTTCAAAATTCTTTCATAAAGGCAAACCCCATTCAGATTTTTTTCCATTTCAAATAATTTAAGGTGGAAAGACCTATTATGCACATATACAAAGAAACGTGTGATTTAACATTAGCATTTCTCAATCCTTTTGAGTTTCTGGGCAACATGCCTCAGTGATCTGTGGAGTTACACTAGAACAATTATGCCACAACAAAAGAAAATTTTTATTAAGCCTTTAGAGTTCCTTTGACTTTCCCTCCTCTCTCTCCACCCAAGGAAATCTTGACTCATAGTAAGAATAAGTTAAAAAAAAAAAAAAACTACTAGTACTAGTAATGTATATTAATGTGATTTCTTCCAGAGAACCCCAAAGACCATGTGCTACACAGGGTATCTAGATTTAACATGGGGTTTGTCAGTGAGCCTCTTGAAAGCCATGTAGAGCAATGGCTTTCATTCTGTCTGGAAGAAACACAATAGAGGGTTGTCAGCCAGACAGAATGTGCTGGTGGCAATTCACAGAGTACAAATATTTCCCACAACACAATGTCTCACCATGGGTCCATCATCTAAAATGAGGGCATTGGAAAGACTTCTGGAATAATTAAAGGCACATTTCTCAACAACACGATGGATGATGACTCCGAGTCAAACATCTGATAAAAAGAACGGACAATTTTGTAAAGGCAATTCCAATTACATTATGCAGGCAAATGATCTGTTTCCATACTGACATTTTGACGACTTGTTTGCTTGTTTCTGGCTTTGTTCTAGTTCTTATTTTGTTCTGACTTGTATTTCATTTAATGATTTACACAATTATGCTTCTCATTCAACTTTTTTTTTTTTTTATGGAGGAAAAAGCACGTTTTAGGTGATATATTATGGGATGTATCTTTGTATCTGGAGTCCATGGTGAATTTCACCAAAGCCATCTCTTGGTGGAGGAAATTAATTATTTACAACCACCCAATAAAATGAACTCATACTAGTAAAGTATTTCACAACATGCCTCAAAATGGAATAAAGTGCTCCTAAATGTCCATAGCATAAAGCCGAGAACATGTGCCAACAGTGTAACATGGGAACACAGGAAATTCCTGCCTTCTGGGTCCTTCTGATCATATAGGGAACAGTTTATACTAACACTGTGCATGCACACTCAAGCTTAAAATATAAATTTGGCAAGAAGAACAATGCAAAAGTTTCTTGGGAAGAAATTGTGTTTAAAAACACTCACATCATTAAAATGGTATAATTACTATGATTTAGCTACAGGTTACTCAAAAAGATTCTTCAAGACATCAGAAGTTTAAAATGAGAAAAGCCAGCCCAAATTCAACTGAACTGAGGCTTTACACTAGTTTTCTCAAAAAATTTTCTTCATTCATGCATTCATTCATCCACTCATTTATTTATTCAACAAATATTTATCAATGGCATATCAAGACACACTAGACCCTTTATGTAACTCATACCTAATCTCCCCAACAAAGCTCAGGAGTTCTGTTATGTCCATTTTACAAATGAAGAATGAGCTTCAGAGATTAACTTTCCCAAAACTACATACGCAAGCAAGTAATAGACTATTATTTAAAATGAAGTTTGGCTTTCAAACTCTGAGCTTTTTCCCCCGACATCACTTTATTCCCTAATCAATAATACTTCATTCTCTTCAAAAACATTTTCCCAAATCATGTTCTCTGAGACAGGAATCCTATGAAATGTTAGCAATTGTTATAAAAAGTGGGCAGGGTGTTCCATAGTCAAACAAGTTTGTGATACGTTGGTAGATACTCTTATTCTCAATTCTCAATGGTATCTTATCCTCAGTTATCTACTCTCCTCTTCCTTATAAGAGAAACATGCACCTTGCTAATCTCTGCGTGATGCACAGTGGTTTCTGGGAGAGAGACCTCCCTTGCCTCATAGCCTTTGAGCTGGGCATATGACGTTCTTTGGCCAATGGAACGTAAGCATCCAAGCAGAAGCCCCAAGATGCCTTGAAAGTTTCTGCTAGCCTTCTTGCTCTCATACCTGCTACAAGAATAGCATGTTCTAGGCCACGTCTATTCTTTCAGCGCAAGTTCTGGCATGAGTAGACATGTGGATCAGAGCTGTGACAAGCTGCATCTACTCACATGTCTGTGAAAAGAGACCTTTGCTGTGTTGTAAGCTGCTGAAATTGAGGGTTTGCTTATTATCACTGCAACGCTAACCAATATAAAAATACTGCAAAGTACATCCCTTTCTCGGATATTCACAAAGAATTTCACATGTTTTAGGTTCTGAGAAGTCCTACAGTGAAGATAATGTTTAGAAAACCAAGTGATCCAACACACATACACTTATATCTGCTCCCTCCTTAATTGCTGTTAAAGTGTTAATTAAAGGGATTAAAAAACCACAAGAATAAAGAAAACAGGAAAGAGAAAGAAGTAAAGAGCAGACAGGTGATGGCATCACAATTTTTGAAGTTGTAAGGCAGAATGTGCATTAGTTGGGGGATAATCACACTATAACAGAACAACATGAAGTTTCAAAACTCAGGAAACAAAAAGAACTTCCTAAAAGCTTCCAGAGAGGTTGAAAAATAATAAAAGTTGGGTCTCATATAAAGAGGATTGGGTATGAAAAGAATGGGATGAGGTACTTCTATTTTTATTTAATTTTATAGAAACATCTGATTTTGAAACATTGGGTTCTTTTGCTGCTTGGTAACAAATAAAACTTCAACTAAAAAAAAAAAATTTAAATATGGTTAACCAAGCATGCCCGCTTATTTGACCGCAATCACTCCTTTCCTTGTTCTTGAGGAACAAATGGTCTATTAATCTCATTTTGAGAAAAACTTCTCTGAAGGAGGGGAAAACAACAAAGAAAAACTTGGCCAAGAACTAAACATGTAACCATGCTCTTGAGCCTCTTACATATGGGCCGATAGTACCCAATGAGAAAGGAAGTCACACAGAGTTCAAGTGCACTTTCCATAATGCACTTACACAGTCCCTACCCTTACTATGCAACTTTTCATTGCTTATAGTTGAGTCAGCAACTTTCTATGGATTTCACTAGGTGGGTGGGGAGGCCTTTGTAAAATTTGATTTTGCTCTAGCATACCAACAGCCAGTCTTTGATGATAGTATTCCCAACTCCCAAACCATCATCCATTCATCAAGGAAATTACCAAGTTACATTCCTTCACTTTGGAATTTCTGTTGTCTTTGGAGTTTTCCATTGCTTTGTGAAGAATCTGGGTTCTAGAATTTCTGGTGAGATACCACATTTCAGTAGGTGTTATAAAATTACTAGGGTGGTGGTGGGGGGGAGAGACTTGATATTCCAAGTATCTCTGACCAATGTCATTCTCTCTTTGATATATAATACTTTTATGACTGTAGCCACAGAGACCTTCTGGAAGTTCCCCTTGCACTGTTGCCTCATATTGAACTTACTCTCAACTTTGATCTAAAGGGTTTAAAACCCTTTTCACACATACCACTGTTAAGCCTGGTCTCAACAATTTTATATTTGGATTCAAGTTCCTGACCCTATGTTTATCCACCTTAAATATGGAAGGGTAGCCTAAAGGATACTTCTGAACCATATTCTGTCACTCAATGCATATTTCCCCTCTCACAGCTTCATGTCACCCACAAATTTTATAAGCATCCTATTGCTTAAAATCATGAACCAGATGGGGCCCAGAAAATCAGTCAGTGCTTTTAGAAACCATTGATTCATCAGTTTTGAATGTGCTCAGTTATAATCTTATCCAACCCAAATTTCCCCAGCATGTCCACTGTATATTATGTCAAATGGCTTGCTGAATTCCAGAGCCATTATATCTATCGCTT
Organism: Taxidea taxus jeffersonii; assembly: GCA_003697995.1. Taxonomy (NCBI): domain Eukaryota; kingdom Metazoa; phylum Chordata; class Mammalia; order Carnivora; family Mustelidae; genus Taxidea; species Taxidea taxus. Next base: position 8,913 of record ML104941.1, on the reverse strand, counting down.
TCTGCTCCAACAGTCTAGTAATCCTTTCAGAAAAAGAAAATGTAGATAATCATATATGAATTTTAAATCAACACATTGTAGATTGGTAATCACCATTCCTTCTTCTAAAGATTGCCTCACAAACCATTCTTTCTAAGACATTAATTTTAGAATTTTCCTTAGGATGGCTGTCAAAAGCAAAATAAACTACTTTCTTCTTGTGAAGAATCGAAACCATATGTAGTCACATACTATTAACGCTTCATCTTTTCTTCATAGGTTTTCAACACATTGACAGTGTCTCATGTATCTTTTTAAAAGTAATTTCAGTGTTCTGAGACATAATTTGCCCACACCATGCTATTTTTTGCTCCTCTGAGGCTTCAACTTCTACTCTTTATTTCTTTCTAATGATTATTGTCTTACAGCTCACAGATCAAGTAAAAATAAGTTTTTGAAAAGCATTATGAACTGCAAATGTAGAGAGGAGAGTACGGATAATAAATTCAGTGATAGTAAGGAACTATCTTTAAACCCCCAAATATCAGTAATTACATTAATTTTAAACTGATAAAGCCTTCCAGTAAAAGACAGAATTTGCCATGTGGATTAAAGAAAAAAATCCAATTATTTCCTCCTTACAATTTGACATTTAAAATATGAGGACATAGGAAGTTTAGTGGTATAAGGATGAAAAAAAGATATCCCACACAAACACTAACTGGAAAAAAGCAAGTGTATTGGGGCACCTGAGTGGTTCAGTGGGTTAAGCCTCTGCCTTCGGCTCAGGTCATGATCTCAGGGTCCTGGGATCAAGCCCCACATCGGGCTCTCTGCTCAGCAGGGAGCCTGCTTCCCCCGCCCCCTCTCTGCCTGCTTCTCTGCCTACTTGTGATCTCTCTCTGTCAAATAAATAAATAAAATCTTTAAAAAAAAAAGCAAGTGTATTAATGTCAAAGTAGTCTTTATGGGGAAATCATTCTTGTATAAAAAGAAAGTTTATGATGACCAATTCACCAGGAAGATATGACAATTCTTTTTTTTTTTTTTAAGATTTTATTTATTTATTTGACAGAGAGAGGCACAGCAAGAGAGGGAACACAAGCAGGGGGAGTGGGAGACGGAGAAGCAGGCTTCCTGAAGAGCAGGGGGCCCGATGCGGGGCTCGATCCCAGGACCCCAGGACCATGACCTGAGCCGAAGGCAGACACTTAATGACTGAGCCACCCAGGCGCCCCAAGATATGACAATTCTAATGAAAATTTAAAAAGGCACAAATAACTAATATCAGGAATTTTAAAAAAGAGTATGTCTTCATGTTTCGAAAACCATCAAAAATTATAAGCAGCTTATTATCAACAAACATATCGCAAAAGTTTGAAATTTAGATAAAATGTAAAGTTCTTAGAAAATACAACTTATTAAAGTGAACACAAGAATTAACAGAAGATCTGCATACTCCTGTACCTAGTAAAGACGTTGAATGGGAAATTTAAAACTTCTCACAAAAACACTACAGGCACATTTACATGTGTCTTCATGTGTGAATTTTTTTCAAACAACATAGAGAAGAAAATCACCAATTTTATACAAAGTTTTCCAGAGTGAAGAAAAAAGAAGAAATACAACCCAACTTATTTTATGAGTCTAGCATAAGTTTGATACTAAAAGTTGGAAAGAACTACAAAAGAAAGAAAAACTATAGTCTAGTTTTATTAACATTAATTAAATAATCCTAAATAAAATATTAGCAAAATATTAGCAAAATGAAGGTAGCTATATATAAAAGAGGATCATATTCTGAATACATAAAGCCTTTTAGAGAGCTGTGAGAGGCAGACAACCTGATAGAAAAATGGGCAAGAAAACTGAACAGATCTTTCATAAAAGAAATATTTGGATGGCTAATAAATGTATGAAAAGATACAAAACCTAAGTAGCGCTTAGGGAGATGAAAATTAAAGACATCCTGTCTCTCACACTGGTTGTAGTTAAAAGACTGACTCAAGACATGACCTGTTGAGCAAAAGGGACCCCCATACTCTGCTAGTGAAAATGTAAGTTGGTCTAACTATGAAAATCTCTATGGAATTAACCACTGATTAACCACTGAGTTTAATCATGCATAGCCTATGGCCCAGCATTTCTACCCAGTAGGTATGAATATGCCCAACAGAAACAGATGCCAATAGGTACCCAAAGACATGTACAGAAATGTTATAGTAACACATTTGATAATTGACAAAATGGGGAAATAATCCAGATATCTACCAAAAGCAGATTGAATGCCACATACGAGTAAAATCGTATAGTATTTCTCAGTCTGACTTATTTCACTTAGCATAATACCCTCTAGGTCCATCCATGTTGTCACAAATGGCACAATATCATCCTTTTCTATGGCAGAGTAATATTCTATAACGGTCCACTATTCGATATTCCATGCCTAGTCTTCCTTATCCACTGGCATAACATAGAGAGAAGTTGAGTCACTCTGTTATACACCTGAAACTAATGTAACATTGTGTGTTAACTACACTCAAATAAAAAACAAATTGTTAAAAAATAAAAAGTAAAAAAAGGGAGTGCCTGGGTGGCTCAGTGGGTTAAAGCCTCTGCCTTCGGCTCAGGTCATGATCTCAGGATCCTGGGATCGAGCTCCGCATCGGGCTCTCTGCTCAGTGGAGAGCTTGTTTTCCCCTCTCTCTGCCTGCCCCTCTACCTACTTGTGATCCCTGTCTGTCAAATAAAAGGCAGAAAAAAAAAGCAGACTGGATAAATACGTAGTGGCTTCTTCAAATAACAGAATACTATAGAGTAAATAGACCTCATGAATGTCACATTCAGCGACATGGAAGAATCTCATATACATACTGTTGAGTGAATAACGCCAGAGACAGGACATACATACTACAGGATTCCATTTATAAGAAGGTCAAAATCAAGCAAATCTGTAGTGTCAGAAGTCCAGATAATAATAATCACTAGGAAGAAGGGAAGGAAGGGGTAGTATTTAGGAAGAGGAGGTAGGGGGGAGGCTTTCTGGGGTGCTGATAATGTCCTATTTCTTGACCCATGTGCTAGTTACATAGTTGTGTTTACTTTTGATAATTCATGAGCTATATACTTATGATTTGTACATTTTTGCATATATATGCTTTTTTAAATTAAATAGCCTAAAAAGATTGACATGGTCCTGTATTGGTGATGATGTAGAACAGCAACAATTCTCACTCAGTGCTGGTGGGAAGGTCAGTTTGTACAACCATATTGGAAAACTGATTGGTGCTAACTAGTACATGAGAAGAATCATGCTATGATCTAGCAAATCCATTCTAAAGTGTATACCTAATACTTAAATTAAGGGGCACCTGGGTGGCTCAGTCAGTTAAGTGTCTGCCTTCAGCTCAAGTCATGATCCCAGGGTCCAGGGATCAAGCCCTGCATGGAGCTCCTGGCTCTAAGCCTGCTTCTTCCTCTCCCTCTGCCTGCTGATCTGCCTACTTGTGATCTCTCTCTGTCAAATAAATAAATAAAGTCTTTCAAAAATTATAAATTAAGTGAAATTGTAAAGAAAGGTAAGGACATTATTATCACAAACTTCTGAAGGGTGATTATGCACAGGGGGTGAGGCAGGGAGTGACTGGCCAGAAGGAGCACAGCGGCTTGTTTTCTGGGGATAGTGCCAGTTTTCTTTCCCTTGACCTCTGTGGGTTTTCATGACTTTTTAATTTACGCATACTTGTAAAACTAAAAATACAGGTGCTTTTCCACATCTATGTAATATTTTGAAGCAAATAAATGTAAAATGCTTGCAGAAGAATGTATATATTATTACATGACTTGGTTTTCCATAATAATTATTCTTATTGCAAAATCCTGTTTTTATTCCTGAGGTCAGTTATCACACTATCTTGGTCATAGAGCATTCAGCATATCTGGACATTACTCAGATGAAATTATTGATGCGGACCTATCTGCTTACTGATTCTGATATTGAAAAAGACTGAAGAGCAAGGGCTGCAGACCTGAACCCTCTCAGAGTCCAGGAAATAACACGAATGTGTAAAGGGGGTCTACCGTAATACGTCATGAGCCAACTCTTACGGCCCACATCTTTAATAACTGCTTAAGACACTGTAGAGCCAGCAGAACACCCAAATAAAACATATCCAGAAAGGAGAGCAGCCAAGTACATTTGATCCATTCAAAGAACATGGCATCTTTTGTGTCACAGACTCCAATTCTGGGTCTCTACTGGTAACACACTCACCACCACATCCCAGCCCTATCCATAACTTTAATATTTCTGAAAATGTGCCTTCCTTACTCAAGCTATTACCATATTTCCTCATTTCCCCCAAGAAATGATGAAGGAAAAAGAATGGTGCAGATGAATAAAAAATGCCAAAGCTGACTTTGCAAGGACATAAGTCAATAAAGAAGACCGCTGGCTTTGTCATTGCTCAGAATGTTCCCTGGTGTTCCACAACTCAAGTTGTTCTTATTATGGGTGAGCAGTTCACTGAGGATGTATCTCTAGCCTTTTCCTCAGTTCATTCGATCTACGTCCATTCGATCTAATTTAGGATTATACGATATTCAATCTAATTTAGGATTATACGAGACAAAAGGAGAGTTTTCTGGATGTGGTTCTAACTGCTCATGCTCGTTTTCATTTCTACCACAGTAGCTAGTCTTTTCTAGATTGTATTTTGCTGGACCAGTGTAGACAAAGATTATAAAGCTGCATCAAAACAGATCCAAAGTACAGAGTGGCTCTTGGTGTTATCAAGCCGTTCAACTGTGAAGGCACCTGCGGCAGAGCCACTTGCAATGGACATTGTCATTTTTCTTTCTTGGAATCGCTGAAGTTGAACTATGAGGTAGGAGTGTGATGGGAGAACAGCCTCCTGTGGGACAAGAGTTATTTGGGCCGGGGTATGTAGTACTTGGCATGTGTGGCTGCCATTCTCCAGTGATGCTGTTTTTATTGGGGGGGGGTATGATTTATTCATTTAGGAGAGGGGTAGCCCAGAATAGCTCTGAAACTATAAAAAACACCAAAAAACAAAAACCCTTCTTCTGAATGTCTATTTATCTTTTTTCTGTCTTTTATTTTATATCTTTCTTTTTCTTTTTTTTTACTTTGAAAGTTCTATCTAACACAACAAAACAGCACTGAAGGAATGACATTCCAGTTCACCCTAGCAATTAGTGTTTGATGTAGTCAGAAAAAAAAATTTTTTTTAACGTTACTTCCAAGCCTTTTTCCAAATGTCTGGAAAGGCCACATTTTCCCTTTGGTGGTTTGCAGAGGCTAAGTTTTAAAGGTGGAAGTAAGATAACAAAAGAAGTAAGATAACAAAGTACAGGCAGGAAAACAATTCCTCAAATTTCTCTAGTTCTCCCCTATGGCCAACATCACTGTCTTCGTAGGGGCTGCTGACCACCTTCGGAGCCAGCGCTGTTTTCCCTTGACTTGGTCTTGTCTCACACCAAGATACTCATCCAGAATCGCTTTCTTTCATGGCACGGGTTTGGTTTGACACCTACCCTCCATAGAACACTACTAGCCATAATGGAGGCATTTAATGAATACAAGTGTGGCATATTCGGCTGGTGCCCCAGCGGCTGCAGTGGAGGCTGCTGCTAATCCATCAGATTGTTTCTGGAGAATTGCTTTTGGGTGTCCAGAACTTCCTTGTTAGGAGGTGCCTGAGTGGTACACCATCCCCCACTGTCACCCAAGGGAGGGTCTAGAAGCCAATGACAAGACTGAGGTGCGGGGGATACAAAAACGCCCCCCTCACCTCTAGTAGGATGGACTTGAGGCTTAATTTAAACTCCAGTGTTTCTCCATTTGATGAGGGTTAGCACTGACTTCCTTTGAAGTCACTACATTGCTTAGCTACTCCTTCTTCCCTATCGGGATGCTCTTCTTCTCTAGCGGGTTTCTCCTGAGAGCACTATAAGGAACTGGGGAGGGCTGGAGATGGGCCAGAGACAATGTCAGCCTGCCACAGTTTCATAGATGTTGGAAGAAGAGAGAGTGTCTGTATCAGAGACAAAGGGTAATTTCTCACACATAGCAAGGGAGGAGCCAGAGTCATCTTTGTGGCATGGGTTCCTAGTCCCTGTACCCAGAGGATCAAATGATGACTTGACATGGAGTCTCATCACAGGGGAAATTCCCCGAGCTTAGGGATGTTGAACCCACCCTTTGTGCACAGGCTTTACTATCTCTATCTTTCAAAGTGGATTGTCATGCAAACATCCTTGACAAGGTAATCCAGAACACAGGCAGACAATTCCTCTGACCACAGAACATAAAGAAACATGGCAGACTTGAGAGGATTGTCATTCAGCAGTATTCTACTCTTAATTCTACATCTTCTTGGTGTCTGGAAAAAGTCACCCACCTTTATACCACTTTGGCGTTGACTTTGACTAGCCTGACTTACAGAGGTAGGCACCAAACTGTTCAACTGGCTTCTTATGGGCTAAGGCTAATAGAACTCCAGAGTAAGGCCAACCTGCAATATTGATCTCCACTGCTCCCCGAGTCTCAGACGCAAGCAGCTGAATAAATCTCATAAACTATAGGCTTCCACCTTAGAAAGTCAAGAGTTCTCTCCTTCACTTCCATATTGACCCTTTCACTTTGCCTGAGGCATTCATTCTGATACCCAGGATAGACAAGCAATTGCATGGACTCTGCCTCACCCCCCCCCCCAGGAGGAGTTCTAGAGTGATTCTACTACCCTACCCCTGATAGCTCTAGCCAGTTGGTTGGGACCCATCTGAATGCCTTCAAATACCAACGTGATGTCATCAGTCACTTCAGCTGCAGTCAGGGACAGAGTTTGTACTGTCTTTTCTAGCTGGATGGTTCTTATTGCAGGGAAAACTCCTTGAGGGTCCACAAAAATAAGGACTCCATTTTCCCGTTGAGCCCCACCCTCCCCCATAACAAAGGGTAGTCTCGTTTTAGAAAAACATCTTTCATTTTCTGAGGACTGTATGATCCATTTGTGATGTTGCCTTAAACATTTAAAGAGCTCTTAAATCACCAGGTTTTGGAGGGAGGGAGGGAAGTTCCTATCTACTTTCCAGGGGAAGTATAGTCCTGAGGGCACAGAGGCACCCTGGGAAAGAGGGTGTTTTTTCAGATTGCTGGTGACTGTTTCTCCAAGGTGGCCTCCTGGCAGGCTGGTAACCATTAGGGTTTCTAGCTCAGTTGGAGTAATTGAGCCAAGTCCTTACTTTGAATGGGTTGCCTGGTGTCAAGCTGGTTTCACGCTTCATTTTCACTTGAAAGTGAGACTTGTTTAATCCTTCCCACCTTGTCAGTCATTGAGTTCGTGGTGTGTTGTCCTACCCAAAATAAGAACACTAAGCTGAGAATCACAAGGCCTCCATGGGTTAGGCATGCAGTTTTGACAAGATCCCAATGGTAAGCTGATAGCTTTTCAAAAGAGGGACACCTATCAGTTGTATCAGGGAGGTAACAAGTCTAAAACCCTACAGGGCATCTTCCAGTGGAGACTACGTTCCTTTACCAGACACTCAAATCATCAAAACCACTAGCTGAAGATTTGTAGCTCAAAGGACTCACTAAACTGTGAGGTCCCAAAGGCACTAGAACTCTGCATACCATTCTTCTCACTTGGAGAATCTACTCTGGTTCTCCTGAGCATTCATGGTACAAGCATGGCAAGCATGAATGCTGAGTATACATTCAGTCATGACAATAGGGCAGTAAATTAGTCCAAAGGACTCCTCCCATAAGGCTCCCCACTGTGAACTCTGCCAGAACCCCATCCATTAGCTGAATCCAAGAGTCCTCCCTCACCAAGAGATCAGGTAGGACGGTGACTTGGGTGTCTGAATCCTACAGAGCCATGAATCTTTCAGACCTTCCTCTCGCTGACATTCCCTACATACTCACACATGTGCATAGGGCTTTTGGTCACCCTAAGACATCCTTAGAGCAGCCAAGGTTGGAATACAGGGAAGGACGGGATAGGGGTGTGAGAGCAGTGAGCAGCTGTGCACCCGTAAGCCACGTGGGTTCACTTCTGGTTTCAGCCAGCACAGGGGATGAACAAGTCTTAACCAGATGAAGCCCCAATGTTTTCAGCCCACAGAAAGCCCTGTATCAGTCAGCAAGTTCATCACTATGGATGCCATCTATTTCGGCTATGGGGTCCCCTGGATTGAACAGCCACAGCCACATTGTTTCCCATTTGGGGCTGCAGAGTTCATACCTGCTTGCTGAGACTTGGGCTTCACTCATGCAGTGGCAACTTTTGAAAGGGCTCAGCCTTAATTCAAGGCATTGATTTCTTGTTGCCTCCATAACATCTCTTACCTTTTCACCTGCTTTTAATATAAGGCTAAGGAAGTTTTTCTGGAAGGAGGGCTGATCACAAAATATATCAAGAATTCTTCATGTCAGTCTCTTATACATCAGAAAGTTACACTCATCAGCAGTCTAAACCCACTCCTGAGTGGTAGGAGCTCAATTACTAGCCAATGCCATGTCTATAGTTTCCTATGAGAGCTTTGTTGTTGCTGTTTTTTTTTTTTTTTAAAGATCTTATTTATTTATTTGACAGCGAGAGAGGGACACAAGCAGGGGGCGTGGGAGAGGGAGAAGCAGGTTTCTGGTGGAGCAGGGAGCCCGTTGCGGGTCTCAATCCCAGGACCCTAGGATCATGACCCAAGCCAAAGGCAGCTGGTTAATGACTGAGCCACCCAGGTGCCCCTGTTTTTGTTGTTGTTGTTTTTTTGTTTTAAATCAGAGAACTCTCCCCAAGAGGGTCAGTGTTCCCTTATCGCAGCCAAGACCTACTGCAAAAGAATTTATGACTTATTATCTCTGAATAGCTCTAATGTTGGCAGGAACAGCAGGAATTGCTGAGTCACAAG
>ML104940.1:54723-92940 GCA_003697995.1 Taxidea taxus jeffersonii | reverse complement strand
ATTTATTTATTTATTTATTTATTTATTTATTTATTTATTTGAAAGAGAGAGAACGCGCGCACACGCATGTGTGTGCATGGTAGGAGGGGCAGAAAAAGAGAGAATCCCAAGTCAACTCTCCCCTGATCACAGAGCCTGATGTGGGGCTCATGATCCTGAAATCATGACCTGAGCTGGAACCAAGTGTCAGCCTCCCAATTGACTCTACCATCCAGATGCCCCTGTGTGGTGACTTTTCAAAGCCACTATGCTTCTCCATGAAACATGACTCTAAAATCTGGTAAAGGGGAAAAAGTACCTTAACCTCTGTTGGCACTATCTTGAACATTCTGTAGTAGATTATTTATTAAAGTCCTCAGATGAGGTTCTGTTTTTGTTGTTATTGTTGTTGTTTTGATTATGGTTGCACAACTAACCTCTTTAAAAGAAAAATCTGATATTTCCCAAAAATAGCACGAATGAGAGATAGTTGGGTGACCAGAACCCAACAGGTGAATCAATGACCCTCCCAGCCTCTTTTCTCTGACCTCTAGTCCAGTGTGCCATTTCTTGTGTTGGTGTTCCATGAAGCCTTGTTGACTGTTTTCAGGGGAAAAGTTAAAATTTAGCCAAGTCAACTTGGAAGGGCAACCAGTGGTTTCTCATGATCAGTTACTGAACAGAACTTGACTAGAAGCTACAGAAAGGCAGGCCCAGGCTCTCTCCTTCTCATCTGTATAACCGGTGCCTTGCACAGTGCCTGGGGCAGAGGTATTACATTAATATGTAAGTGTTGAGTCAGTAAACCAAATCCAACACTTTTTAAAAGGTCATATTGCTTTTAAGTATCTGTTCCCTAAATACATATAGATTTTTTAAAGATAGAACCGTATCTCTTAGTTTTTTCTAAACAAAGATTGCTACTCCGGGTATCACTAGTATAAAGCATTCAGCTTGAGTAAATGGAGATTTGGCCCTGACATTTTAATTTAAAAATGAGAGTTGATGTAAGTTCTTAATCAAGGGAAACCTCCCAACTCTGTCATCCATATTAAATACATTCTGGAAATAAGAACAACTAGATTGCCATATAGGGTAAAGAAGCCAAGGAGAGTTTGGGTGTTGGTGGTTTGGGAAAGGATACTAACTTGAGGATGACAGTTTACTGGTATGATTTTGAATGACCCCTTGGGGCATTATAAAGTAAGATTTTGTGGAATTGAGTCTGAGACATTGAGAGGAAAAAGTCAAACTCAGGAATACTCAATAGCTTAAGGTCGGTGGTTCTGGAGGAATCTCATTTGTAGTTTTATATGAAAAAAAAAACAAAACATCTTTTTCCAAGACTTTATTTGACCTATTAAGTCTATATCGATCATGGCATGTCTTTCATGGGGTAAATGGGTGGCATGGAAGCCTCAAGGAATATAGAAAAAAAAATGTTAGAGAAAGAAAAGATGAGTATGGAGCATTTCCTGTCAATTTAACATAATTGAAAGAATGAGGCAATGGAACTGGGACAATAGTCATCCTCTTTGAAGATGGTCAAGCAGGTTCAGAAAACATGCTTCTCCAACCTTTGACTTTAGTTCTTGAACATTTCAGTGGAATGATTTAGACCATTGAAAGTCTAGTATGTGCAGAAGCCTTCTAGGTATGAGGTGACCTTGCAGTATTAAAGAAACCCATGGATCCTGTTAGTTCCAACCTCACTGAAGGACATATTCTGAAGAGCCAGCTCATTAAGCAAGCTTTTGAAGGGTGTGCGCTGCAGAGCAGTTTCCTGTTATTTGGTTAATGGTTGACCTAGTTCTATTGCCATATGCTTCCTGGAACGCATTCTAATATAAAGTATGTGTTAAAGCAAGACTAGGATAATAGCAGGAAAGTCAAAGCCTTTCTGAAGCGGAGACCATGTTAATGCTGGCCCAGTGAGGGCAGAAGAGTGTATGTATGGGTGGAAAATGAAAAGACTTTTTCTCTTCACGGCCCTGTTTACTAATTCTTACCGGAGTCCTCACATTTCATCCCAGGGCATTGCAAGGAGTCGCCTTTTCCCGGCGTACCTTGTACACAGGTAGCCTGCATTGTGAGCTCGTTTTCTCATGCCTGCTAGACCCAGTTAGGTGTTGAAGTACCCTGAGTAAAATTACTGCTGCAAGAAGAGCTTAGATAAAATTGGGCTAATGGCAAGTGATTTTGTTTTTGTATTATTATTTTTGTATTGCCAACAAGGGATTAGTAAATCTTTTTGTCTGAAGTTTGGATGGAGTCCAGAGTCTAAGACCGAGGCTTCTTTGACTTTTTTGTCATTCTACCTGGAATGGGCAGCCTTGGCTGTTCATGTGGGATGGATAGGAGAGTCCACACAGTCATGGGGGCTGCTGAGCAAACTTTGCACCAGACACACTGTGTTTGTTTTAACAGCTTCAGAATGTGAAGAATCTGTGGGTCTAGTCTGCTGATTGCTGGATATTTGGGTGGTGGTAGAGGAAGCTGTTCTCTTCACTGCACAGAAAGAAAACATTTGAGGAACCATAAGTGTGTGGGGTAAGGGTGGGATGGGGTGGACAGTTCCTTTTAAATTCTTTTTTTTTTTTTTTTTATAAGAATCCCCGTAATTGTAGAATGGGACGATGATTCCTAAACCAGGCTGATGTTCAATATCATTGTGAGAACTTGGAAACAAAAAGGAGGTTATTAAAAATAGATTTTTAGGTCCCACCACAGGAGAGGGATTCAGCAGGTCTAGGGTGGGACCCTAGAATGTGTATTCTTAGAAGCCTGATTTAGGAACCACTGGTCTTGGGAATTAAGTATCATCAGGCAGGCAAGGGAGGAGGAAGCAGCCACTGTGCTTTAATGTCTCATATGCAGGAAGTAGGAAAAGGAAAAGAGATGCTGTCAGAACTTGATATTTGTAGCTGCTTATAATTTGAGCTGTGGAAGAGGCTTTCGTCTTTTCCTCCCCAGGAAGTCAGTACCTCCAGGGCACCTTACGGGGACCGTATACTAAGTGATTTGGTTTTGGAAAATGTCATCTTAGTGGCATGCCACTTACTCTGCTCCACCATCGTCACCATCCTCTCCGTCCTGCCGTGGAGACAGTGTTAGCAGAGTATCTGTCGTTCCATCAGTTAAATTGGATGGTGTTTTTTTCATAGTCATACCTCTGGCTGAAACAGGGAGGTTATCTTATGTTGGTTTTTGCATACAAAGAAATTGCTACTGATCTACCCCAGTAGCCACTGTTCCTGCTGGGTTGTTTTTTTTGTTTTTTTTTCCCCCTCCTATTAACAATAAAGAGATGCACATGTTGACTCTGGACTTGCTCCGTATAGCTGCCCACCCAGCCTGGTTTGAAGCTATTGGCTCTGATACTGGGCCACAGCTCAATAACCCAAGTATGAATCAGGATGGCCTTGACGTCAGGATCACCCTGATTTGGGGTCTACTAGTGTTCTGATTAAGACTTGATCTTCAAGGCTCAGTTAGGGGATGAATGAATGACTGAACCAGCTAAGTAAACAATGCCCCCAGGAGATAAGAAGTAACTTGGAAAGAAGATTCTGCTTCAAAGCAATGTGTGTGGTCAACATAACCTTTTTTAAGGATGCTCTCTGCATTCATCCCAACAAAAAGGAAAATGACCCTGTTTTAAAATTTGACAGACCAGACGCTTTGGCTTCCTGAGAAAATGCAGGGAAATTATTTCTTTAGGTGTTCTCTGTCCCCTAAAACAACTGTCACTGCTACTATCACCAAAACAAACAAACAAAAAACCAAAAACCAAATCCCTGCACCACATTCAAGAGAGTGGCACAGAACAGATATCGCTAAGGCTCTCTGTTCTTTCTCCCTCTCCGCCTTTGAGCTTGAAAGGTCTTGTAAGGAGTGAGAAGAATGTTGTTTGGGGAGAGTAGAAGAGAAGGAACAATTGGGTAGAAAGAAGAGAGTCGAGGAAACTTCTCTTCTTGACGGTAATCTCTTGGTAACAGAAAACAGTGGTCATGGCCTAGCAACTTGTAGTCATGCTATTGGCATGCTTAGAAGCTCCAAGAATGGAAGATTGTCTTTTCAAAGTTATTTTGAGGAGTTGGACACTACCTGCTAGGCTTCTAATGCTTACCCAAGTTAAGAGGTTGAAGTGCCTCCAAGGCTTTAAGTAAGCAGCTGAACATGTGATCTGGTTAACCCTGAGATGTTGATTAAGTGACTCAGATCACAGGCAAGTGATCCTGCCCTGCCCCAGCTGCCCCAGCAGAAACGGTCATTAGGGTCAGCCTGTGGGCAGTTGGTAGAGAGCTCACATGGAAACTTTAGAACGAGGACGACTTGAATTGGCTGTCCTGCCCTTGGGACTTAGGTTGAGTTGGTGGACCTCTCATGAACCACTTGAAGAGAAGGGGAGGATGCCAGAGAGAGTCATGAGTTCTCCTAATGATTTGCTCTTTGAATGTTTCCTCATCTAGATAGACGGAGGCTTTTGTTTTCCCCAAGAGAAGGTAAAGTATGCCCGACGTGGCCTAGAAATTGTGTGACGCCTATTTGAAATAAAAGAGCAGATGAATAGATTGCATTTTTACTAAGTAATAATTGGGAGGTAACTCATTCCCACGAAGCTGGCCTTCTGGGAGTGGAGGTAGCTGTGGAAGGACTCACTGAACTTGACTGACTTAGTACAAAAGGAAAATGGGGGTGGGGTGGCAGGCAGGTCATTGAACTTGCTACCTCACCAGACCACTCTTTAAACTTTCTTTGTCTTTTCCTGACTCCAGTGTGTTTATGTAAATCCAAAATTATTTTAAAGCTTAAAATGTCTTTCTGTTTCTCTGAGTGAATGTGCTGCCGATTTCAAAAGTTGATAATGACTCAAGGGTATCCAGCCCTCAAGAGTCAAGCCACTGCATGCTGGCAATGATACTGAATCCCAGTTTTATAAATAAAATGCCGGGGTGCCGCCTTGAAGAGCCAGACATAGTCTGCGAGCACATTCTAAATCTTATCCATGGGTACGCAAAAAAAAAAAAAAAAAAAATCACCAAAAAGCAAAACACACATACACAACCCCCCCCCCAGAAGAGAGAGGATCCAAAAGGGAAGGACTACTGCCATCTGTCCTGGATGTAAGGTTACTGGTTCTATTCAAAGAGATGAAATCCTGAGCTGGGATAGATCTGTGAAATCATCCTGCCCAACCCCTTCATTTTGCATCTCTGGAAAGGCTAAAGTGATTTGTCCAGAGTCCACAACGTTAAGAAGTTAGTTAGGGGAGTCTGAAATGCAATTTCAGTTTCCTGCCTTGGCCATCTATGCTTATTCCACTAGAACAGTGTTGGCAAGGAGCTTGTATTTCTTGTGCCCATTTTGATTGATTGGTGAAGACTGCCCGGAGCTCCGCTTTGAGGATTCTCTGCCTTGTCGAGGCTTGTTGGAGAGGAGCGTGGAGATCAAGCAGAGAGGGCTGCAGTAGGCGGGAGAGGGTAAATGATAGGCGGTGGCACTTCCCCATACTTGCTGTCCCTTACAATTATATGTTTTGAAATCATAGACTCTCCACCAAAACACTTTCTCACTTGGTGTTCATGACGTCTTCCTATTTCCAAATGTTTTCAACCCAAGAAGAGGATATTCAGTCAGGAGGCAACTCTCAGGCAGAACAGCTTATCCAGGTGACTTATCCAAGGTCACTAAGTTGTTAGGTAGCAGTTGGAACCAATGATTGGGTGTTGGCAGTGGTTTTTATCAACTAGCCCAAGAGCTCTTTCTGCATTGTTCATATGGTCTCACCTTGATACTGGTGAGGGGTTGCTCTTCAACCTGTTTCACTACCACCTTCTTGCCCATTCTGCATGCTGTCCATAGTTTGCCTTTATTGCCTACACGCTTTGTGGGACCTCCTAGACCATCTGCTAAATCCTTTCCTTATGTGGATGGTTTAATGAGTTTGTTACCTTGGCAGGGCCATGCAGTCAAGCTGTGGAAGGGAGCCGAGCTAGAACCCTGATCGTGACGGTCACTGCTCCAAGATATTTCCTTGGAGGTTTCCTACCTGCTGCGGCGCATGTAATTTTTGAAACTAGAAGGAACCTTGGAGATTATTTATTTAATCTGATTTTATAGCCAGAGAAATGGAATCCAAGAACATTTAAGGGACTTGCTCAACCCAGGTAACTAAGTTGTCAAGGAGCACAAAACCCCTCTGGGTTTTGAGGAACAAAGCCAAACCCACAGTGTGTGTGTGTGTGTGTGTGTGTGTGTGTGTGTGTGTTTTGATACTTTATTTTAATGAGAAAAATTAATTTTCATCACAAAGTTCACAGAGGGCATGATGTTTAGAATCCATAGATTTCATATAGTTAGAAGGATGAAAGTGGTTAGAAGAGGACTTTTTGGAGTATCCTTACATCATGTAAGGAAAAGCTTTGGTCATAAATTTCTTATCATTTCTTATCATTGGACGCTCATAAGCTTTAAAGTATAATTTTGGAACCCTCCCTGCTTCCAAAGATAAGCTGCTGTGAAGACACATGAGGGGTATAAAGGTGCCGAGCCATCTGAAGGGCGCTGTGAACTTGAGATTGTCTGGCGTGGTGCTAGGCACACGAGGGTGGTTCTGTCACTGTGATTTTGTTTATGCCCTGGTTTTGGAGCACCTACCGCCAGAACTGCGTCCTGCTTACCGTATGTATGAACTAATAACACTTTGCCCTGGAGAGGATTCAGTGTTTGGTGGTGAGGGAGCTGTGTTTCACAGGCAGAACAATCGTTCCATGTTTTATATGAGATAAATGCCATTGGTAACATATAGAAAAGACTCTGGCAAATTCCCATGCAGGTACAGCCGTTTGCCCCTCTTGGCTGGTCTGGAAAACAATTGAAGGTCTTCCTATCTTTCTTGCATCCTCAGCAGCAGACAGCTCCTTTTGAGCATGCGCAATGCCACTGCCCGTGGTTCCCATTGGCCACTTCATATCTACTCTCTCTCCCAACCACAGTAGCCCATGTGGAAGGAAAGTGATGTAGATTTCCAAGGGATCTTGGTGCTCAAAAGGGTGTCAACCCAAGGGCCTCTTACCCAGTAGGCAAGGTTGCCCACCTTGGAGCTGTTGCCTCTGCTGGATCACTTCCTTTACAAGTGCCACCACCCACAGAATCATCAATAAAAACATTTCCCTTGCTCCTTGGGGAACCTCAATCTAACCTTGAGCCTTTTGTTTTGGAAGATAATGGTATCAGTTCTACACAAACCTGGGAACCAACCACTCTTAATTCCTTTTCCTCTCAGTCAGTTGTTTTAGCAAAACGATCCCCTTTCACTTTAACAAAAAGATTCTCTTTCTTGCTTAAAATATTCCGGATGTGCTTTAACTTGCCTTGGGGTCACAGCACATGTCTTCCAGGACTGATGAGTCTTGTCAGTTGCCCCAGGGTGAGAACTTTAATAAGCAAATTGCACACACCTGGTTTTGCAAAATATTGGCCTAATGGAGCACCTAGGTGCAAGTTCCTACTTCCTCTCCCTGTGTACACACCCTCCATCCCCACCCCTTTTAAAAGAGAGGCCTCAGAAATTGCTGCCTCTCCATTTATCTTGTAAAACTTTCCTGTCTCTTTGCTCCCCTGTTGTGATCGCTAACGAGCTCTGGTTGTTGCTGTCACTGCTGCTGTCTTGGATTTGAAAGTAATGGCAGTGATGGCATGTGGGATAGGTATGGGGGAGTCTGGTTAAAAGGGAACAGGGCTAGCGAACTCTCTTTGTCAGGCTGTGCGTCCCCCTGCCCTGCTCTTTGATTTGCCGCTGCTGCCATCAGTGTTTGCACAACCTTTCTCTGCTCAGACTCTTCTTGGTTAATTGAAAAAATGACAGCCTGTTTTCCTGGTTTTGGAGACTGGACACCCGGCTTACCTCTGTCTCACTTCTGTGCATTCATTTGATCATTCATTCCAACTTTTATTGAGCCTTTGCCTACTTGCCAGGCTTTGTTAAAGATTGGGGGGTACGGAAAGGAAAGACCCAGACCCTCACTGCTTTCTAGAAGCGCATAATCTAGTATTTATATCTCCAGCAGCTGGCAGGCAAGAGGTATGGACACACCTCACAGATGCATTGTAACGCAGTTCTTTTGCGTTCTGTACTCTCTCGTTGCCAAAATCAGCTTCCCCAAATAAAGCTGTTTGGATGTCTCTCTTGTCACCCATTCTTTTGGACATGTTGGGGTACCCAGGGGATCCGGATGCAGGATCACTCCCTTAGAAAGCTGAGACTGACCCTGATGTATATGTATATCCAGACCAACTAATGGGCTTGACCATTTATTTGAGTGCATTAGGCTCCACACCAGATTTCACACTGATCTCAGATGACATCTGCTGCCCTTCCAAAGATGCTTACAGGCTTCGCAGAGTTGGTTTTTTCTGCACTTGTCACCCTGTGCATCCATGGATGACATCCTGCCTAGACATTTATGAAATCTGGTGATGGCATTTAGCTCTTAGGATGTGAGAATGTAATGGCTTTCCTGGCTTTGACTAGGTTGTGGGGGGCCTCACTCTTCAAATCTGTGATCAGCCCATGTTCCCCCATTACTTCCATGTATGTACCTCAGAAATTCTAGTCATTAGCCCAGTAGCACCCAAAGGCACTGTTTCCAGGAATATTGGTGATCTTCTAGGCTCATGGTTTGGAAGACTTTCCCAAAACATCTTTAGGACATTTCTTTCATCCACTCCTAGAGTCCCCTCGTGGGGCATATAAAGATCGAGCACATGAAACCACTCGACCACGTCCTGGCTTATCTTCCTTTGGCAGTTCTTTATTCGTGCCATGGCATGGCTGTACATTTGTTGAATTATGCAGTTGGGCTCAATGCTATTGTGGTGAGACATCTTTTGAGGCTGACATTTAGGATTACCTTCTTAGTGTGGGTGCATGTCTCAGGTTAGCCAGATGTGTCCAGGTCAGAGGGCATATGCTTTGATATGGAATTCCAGAGGTCATTCCCTGCCTTTGTCCTCTACACCAAAGCTCATGTCACTTGCATCATGCTACGGCATGAAACAAACAATATTGCATCGCAGGGAGGGCATAATAGACTGTGTTGTCCAATTATCAGGAGATTACTGAATACTTCTGCCTGGAAACTTGCCAGCAATAGTGAACAAAGAGATGCCCCAAGCCACTTTCTCACC
Organism: Taxidea taxus jeffersonii; assembly: GCA_003697995.1. Taxonomy (NCBI): domain Eukaryota; kingdom Metazoa; phylum Chordata; class Mammalia; order Carnivora; family Mustelidae; genus Taxidea; species Taxidea taxus. Next base: position 83,769 of record ML104940.1, on the reverse strand, counting down.
TTTATTCTTGAAGACTAAATAGCATTCTTAATATCTGATGGTTTCCTCTGTCCCCTTCTTATTGAGTAAAGAATAAGGCAAGCTCTTTTTTTTTTTTTCTTTTTTCCTTTTGACAAAGAATGTGGCTAGTACAGGAAACCAAGATTTTTAGCTCATTTGATGAGAATTGGTAAAAAGTCAAAGGTGGAACAGAGAATACATAGGCTGGAAAAGGAGATGACCAATTTCTAGGAAATGGGAGATTGTTTGATATATTTACAGTAATAAAGAAAAGTTCTTCCTGGAACAAAAGTATTGCAGAAATAACCAAAAGAGAAAAAAAAAAAAGTGCATTTCCCTAGCACACAAAGTATGAAACCCATGCTTTTTCTTACTGGAAGTTCTGACATTTCTTGAAGTCTCCAACGTTCTTGATTTTAAAAAACTAACATTTAATTCCAAAATCTGCATTCATCTCTGTGTTTTCATTCTCCCTGAGTTATCTGTGTCCTCTGAAAGTTTAAAAACAAGTGATATTTTTTTTCTCATCTCTGTTGGCGGAGACACACAATGGGCTGTCTTTCCCCTTCTCTGTGGAAAGAATGGAAATATGGTAAGCAGCCAGCGGAGCTCCATACGGATTGACATTCCTTGCTTCTGCTTTTGAAGTTAAGATGGTCACGAGAGAGAAAAATATTTTTGGTTCCAAGCTTAAGAAAAGGACATTCCTTTTCGTCTTGGCACTCTGGTTTTCATGGTGTTGATTTCCCCCAGAATCATCTTCAGCCCCATTAATAAGTCACATCTGAAAATGAAATCACTTTTGTAAGTTCTTTCCCTCTCCACACCCTTGGTTATAGAGAAGGTGACGTTTTCTTAGATTTATCTGGAGTAGCTTAAGATATATTTCCCTGGCATTTTTTGCTGTGGGTGAGTTCCCATTGTTGATCAGTCATATTCAAGAGAGGTTCCGGAGCCCTGAGAGACCCATCCATGCATTCTGTTCTGTTAAGCAAAGAAAAAAAATAGTAAAAAGAAAAAGTTTAGTTTTCACCTTGTTTTAGAGAAGGAAATCTCAGAGGAATCATTTTCCTTTTAGGAAGATTGGGGTTTGTAGGTTAAATTCCACATTATACAAATTCCCTAAAGACAAAGAAGCTTTGCGATCAACAATCTTTCTTTAAAATGCATTTCTTTATTGAAAGAGGAGATTCCATTTGAGGCTGTTGATTAAGACATGAAGATGAGGTCTGAAATTGGTGGTGGCCCAAGGTCATTGGTAGAACTAATGGACCATTTGAAAATTATTAGCAGCTGGTTTAATAGAGTTGTAATAACTACAGCTGTGTGAGAAAAATCCAAGCACAAGGTACTTGGAACGTCCCCTTGGAGGTCCTTTCTTATTGTTTTAGAATAATCCTGGCATCCATTTAACAAAAGTGCAACTTGGACAAAGGATTAGGAAGCTGTGTACATAAACATCTAATACAGGCTTTATTTGCTTTAGGTCTTTGATCATATTAAAAAAATTATTCAGCTTCTGCAACCAGCGTGTCCCTATGTCCGCACCAGTAGTACCACAACTTTGGAGTGTTATAATGTTTGAGAATTTTAATAGTTTATCTAAGGAGTGCTCTTTCTTTCCACTTAACATTTTTTACTAAAAATTTTAGTCATATCAAAGGATTTATGAGGTTTAATTTGCCAGACTCCAAGGCAGTGGAGAAAAAGACAACTTAAAGAGATGCCATTCTTTCTAAAATACACCTTTTCTTAAAAACATAAATGTTTCCAGTTTTAAACAACCCAATAGAGGGATAATTTGCTCAGATCTTTGCTTTCATACCTGGAGGCACACACATGCGTACATGTAGGCACGTATGTATGCATATATAGATAACATTTGGTCTGTACAGAAATATGCCTATTTCCTCCATCTGTCATCTGTACCTTGCTAACCCAGAGACTTGACAAGGAAGGGAAATGCAGAGAGCATTCCACTAGTTAATGAATTCCACAGCCATGAGTCACCCTGACCCCAGGCTTCTCTGCCTCATCCTATTCCTGCACTCAGAGTCAGAGGTCTGGATCTCCAGTTCTGACTTTGGAACTGGGGAAGAAGGTGGGAGATAACATAGCTAACAACATAAAGCAAGAGTCCTCTTCTGCATCTCAGAGCAAATTCCCAAAATAAACTACCAAGACACAAAAGTGTGGAAGTCAGGTTTGGGTAAATCCCTGCCTTATGTTGATTTACAAAGCTTTTCATAAATGAGACCAAGGACTTTCAGTCTACGTCATGTTCTCCACAACTCCATGAAGCAGATGTGCTCTCTGTGATCCACAGAAGTCAAGTGACTTCCCCAAAGCTACTGCTGGTTGAAAGCCAGGACAAAGTCCCAAATCTTTTCTTCTGACCAGCCCTTTCCAGTACACCATGGATGACTCACCCATGAATGACAAATGCTTTGTAGGTTTTTAAAGGAAGTTGGGGATATTCAGGAGACATCCTTTAACCTCGTGAGGATGTATCATTATGGAAGGAAGTCACCATGCTCTTCATAGTCCTCCTAAGGGCCAGTGGCCGAGATGACTTGCTGAGGCTTATGTAGAATAGATTGGACATGGGTGAGGACACTGTGAAGATCTGATAAGAGAGTAAATGCCCCCGAAACAGGAAACAGTTCTGTCATGGTAGTTTCCCTTTGCCTTGACTTCACTCAGAAAGGATGTGCTTCAGCTCATCCCCAAAGGAATCTGTTCAAAGCAACAGGCTCTGCTTGAGAAGGGGAAGGGGAAATGCTCATGGTCCTCAAGAGGGGACAGACACTCTATGTGCTAAGGGCTGAATTACTACCATGTTTGTTGTCACATCTTAACTGTATTATTGTGCCATGGGTCCCATTTTATTGTAGTTCTTATTTTGAATATGAGAAAACAGAGGCTCAGGCAAGTTAAGGAACTGCACATGGTCTCATCAGTTAGGTGTCCATGCAGGGATGTGAGCCCAGGTCAGCTGTGATCTTTCCATTGTGCAATGCTGCCTATGGACCTCTCAGGTTGTTGAGAAACAGGATACTGGCATTGCTGGAAGAGTAGAGATGTTCATGCAAGTAATGGCTAAAAATTATTGTCAACAGAGTATGTGCCCAAGTAATTTTTGTGTAGCACCTCATTTAACCCTTACTGTAATCCTGTGAAATAGTACTACCATTTTGAAAACTGGATTCAAACTCAGGCAAGTGGGTTCCAAGCCCATGCTCTTCACATGGCTATGCAGGCCGTGTGCCAGGTTCAAAATAACCTGTTGGCCCAAGGTGTTCTTCAGCTGGATCATCTCTGGGGGTGGGTGCGTCATGCAAACCACCGGTTTAACACTATAGGTAAAGAAATCTGGTTTGCGGAAGTCCTTTGCATCTCTATTATTACAGAGATAAGCTGCTGAGATATTATTTCAATAATCCACAGGGCTTGATGTGTCACCTTCCTTGCTGAATGGAAGGGATCTCTTAACTGGTTCATCTTTATCTTAAGGAAAATGTAAAGACATTACAGGGCTGTAAGCCAGGGAGCAGATGTGACTAGATTAGCATTTTTAATCTCTCACTCCAGATGTTCAGCTGCAGTAAGTGACTACCTCAAGGTGAGTTCCAATGCAAACTCCATTGAAGAAGGACTTTGTTCAAGTACTAGAAGTACCTGACGGTTGTCTAAGTCTGTCCGTCTGCCACAGTAGCTCTGTGTCACAGGTGACTTATTGGGCTTTTGAAGAATGCCTGGTCTGAATGGAGAGTTTGCTCTAAGTCTAAAATATATTGAATTTTGAGACTGCATAGATTAAAAAAAACAAAAAGAATGTATAAAGTATCTCATTAACATGTGTTTGTATTGATTACATGTGAAAAGAATAATTTGGGACATATTAGGTTACATAGAATATATTATTGAAATTAATTATAGCTATTTCTGGCCACTAGAAATATTTAGCTGACATACGTGGCTTGCAGGATATTTCTTTCTGGTCTAGGTAATTTCCTTGCTGTCTAGTTAAATAGAAAATATCTAAGAAGGCCATTATCGTGGGTTGATGCTCTATCTCTGAGTACCATCTGCTTAAAGTATTCCAACCTAAGGAGTCTTTTGCTTCTTAAAGTTCTTGGCTGACATTCTACACTTTCGCTCGCACTGTCCTTTTTAAATTATGGTTAAGAATGTAATTTTTTCATCTGTCACTGAAGAACTGTTCCTGACGTTTAAAAAAAAAAAAATACTGGGTTCGGACCACATCTCATTGTTTAATTTACTCTAGGTGGGTCAGAAAACAGTGAACTGGTTATTAGATAGAGTTCACAGAGAGTTAGCTGCTGTCCTTTCTCCCTTCTAATGTTTAGGTTGCACCCCCTCCTCCTCACTTCCTGTGCATCCTCCTAGCCCACACCCCCTTTCTCCCATCCCTGGACTATCTCAGCAACGGCTTTATAAGCAGCTTCTGTCTCACCCCTCCGTCCCTGGTGCCCCTCCCAGCCTCAGGAGTCCTTCATAGCGCTGCCAAAATAATCTTGAGAGGACACAGCTTTCATTATATCACATTCCCCTGCTGAAGAATGATAAGAGTTCCCCGTTGCTGTCCCAATGAAGGTAGAGGAGGAAGGATCTGACATTTGAGACTCTGTAGATGTTATCTGCTTAATCCCTAGGAGATGGATATTTTTAGCCCCATATTTTTAATCCCTAGGAGATGGATATTTTTAGTCCCATTATACAGGTGAGGAATCAGTTCTGTCTCGTGCCTAAGGTCAAGGGGTAGGCCATCAAGCTAGATCCTGACTGCCAGGGTGAGGTCCTATTGTATTTCTTTGTTAAAGCTTGTGCTTGTTCTGCTGACCATGCTGGGTGCCCAGCTTTTAAGAACATTTATTATCAAACCCATGGACTCATTGTGTCCTTTGCTTTCCTGGTTGTTCTAACCATCTTTGTACTTGGAGACTGTACCATAACAATCCATGCTTCATTATAAAGTGTTTAGAATTCTTCATTTTCTAATTATTTTTAATGTTAGTCTTCTACTTTTTAACTTCTGTTAGAAAAAACGTGCCTTTTCCCTGTCTTTTGTTGTCTCCCCCCCTCTCTGCCCCATGTCCCCATGTTTCTTGTTTTTCTCTTATGTCTAGAACCATACCAGCTACTTAGTAGGCATTCAGATGTTCAGTAAGTGGGCACATGGTCACTGATCAATAAAGATGTGTTTGTGGCTCAGTTGAAAGTGATTTTTCTCTTAAATGAGGGCAGAGAACACTCCAGGTCAGTGACTCCCTCTTCACTAGTCTAGATGTGTGATGAAATGGCCCTTGGCAATGATAAGATACTTCTAAGCCAAACCTTACCTCATTGAGTCTCAGATTTCCCACCTTATCTGAGTCGTGGGATGAGATGGTCATGACTGGTGGCCCATATCTCTCCAGGAGGTGATGGATTATATTGCTTCTAATATTTCCTGGAGGGACATTTAAGATGTTCCTACCTGTTTGGGGGTAGATTCGGGGCAGAACCATTGCCCTCCATAGGGACTCTTGGAACAAAACTCCACATTAGGTGGGATGGTCAGTCAGTCCCATCCCACCTATTAAAGTCTGTGGTCAGTTATGTGTTCCTGGCTAACTTTGCTGTTTCAAATTCTGTGGGACACATCTGCTCCTGTCTGAAGTTTATGACATCTGGTCTGTTTGCTAATCGGCAGTTAGTGTTGTGTGGTCAGTCTTGGCTGTATGCCTTTTGTTCACATACCCATATTATTGTGTGGACGCATATTAAGTCTTTAAACACCAAAGTGATCGCACACCCACACGTTCCCTAAAATGTGGGCTGACTTGTTGGATCTGGGGGACTTTTCTTAAGGGAGACCGTTGAGCTTGTTTACTTATTTCTTCTGAAAACACTTAAACCTTAAGAATTTCCAGCTCATAATAATCAAAATATATACAAACATTATAGAAGTTGGAATTCAGAGAAAGTGAAAGTTCTTTGTAACCCCATCCCCAGAGAAAACTTCTTTTAAGGGTTTGGGGCATATATCCTCTCTTTTTCTATATTTATATACTAGCACGTTGTTATTGCCATTGTCATTTGAATAGCATTAGACTATTGCATTCTCTTTTGCAACTTACTTTTTCATTCACCTGAAATGTTAAGAACACTTCCTAAGAATTCCTTAAGGAGAAGTACAGGTTTCATAAGGCAGGCAAAATGCTGGATGCCTGGGGTTCTTAACCTTTGGTGAGGAGAGTGTTGCCTATCAGGTGCTGAACCTTGGCCATCAGTGACCTCATTGTGTTTTCATATGTGGGTCTTTAAAGACTTCTTTTTTCTTTTCTTTTCTTTTTTTTTTTTAAGTTAATTCCAGAGAAATCAGTTGTTTGGAGACCAGTTAGTTCTTTTCAGACCTGACATTTCTCATCCCTGCAAATACACCAGTCTTCTGGAACGCAGTCGTGCTTTATGAGTGCAAGTGGTATTTTGTAAGGACACTCTACTTGGTCTGAAATTTCATTGCCAGAGGCAGGAACAGTATAAGGAGCATGGTAATGTGCACAGGGAGGATGGAGGTAGAAACATATCATTCAGTTTAAAAAACCTCAGATCAGCCGGGAAGTCTTAAGACACGGATGGCATTGAGATTAGGAAGGGGATGCCTTGTGCTTGAGAATAGTGAGGGAAAGAGGTGACCAGAAGGGTACTACTGATCTCCCTGAGGATGGCCTCCAGCCACAAGGCCCCTTGCTCAGGGCCACATGGGACTGAGGCCAAAGCCTTTCTCTATTTCTGATCCCCAGCTCCTCTGTCAGCGCCCCCCTCCACACATGTACACACAAATGCTCACAGCCCACCAGTCCGGCTTGATTCCTTGTTCCTGGGTACTAAGACACACCCTTCTCCACCTATCTAATTTCTCAAAAGGTATGCATGTTACAATTAAAGTTTATATTTAATATGCATGGGTTTTTTTTTTTTCTCTTGAAAATCTGTGTTAAAGTATGTCTCATAATAAGTTTGTTTCCAAGTAAAGGAAGGAGAGTGTGTAGGTTTCAACCATGAGCCAAGGCTGGGATTGAACCACACACAGTCCTAGCTTTCAAGGAACTCAAAGTACACCGTGGGATACAGGCGATTAAGCGTAACTACCTAGTGTTCTATGAAAATTATAGTATAGCACATACTACCTAATACTATATGAAAAATGCTTGGGAGATTTAGGGACATCTAGGAAGAGTCTCAACCCAGCTGTGGGGGTCCAGGCAGGGCTTTCTAGAGAAAGTGATACTTAGCTGGGGGTGATTTTTCAGACCAGCGGAAAACACTGGTTTCACTACTGGGGATGTTGGGGCCAGAGGAGGGAGACGTTACTGGTATCTAGTGGGGAGAGGCCAGGATGCTGGCAAACATTTTGCAGTGTGGGGGATAGTCCACCCCGCCCTCTGCTCCCCGCCCGCACCCAAAAACAATCAATAATTTGGCCCTGAATGTCCATGTACCAAGATTGAGAAAACCTGGGCTGAATTGAGACAAAGGGTGCTGGGGGAAGGGGGTCAGGGTGGAGGGAGTCGGAGGTGCCCAGCGGAGAGAATTCCTTACAGGAGTGTGCGGGCTCTGATGGAGAATGGTGTGGGAGTAATGTTCAGTTAGGTAAGGAGTCATAGTATCCTTTCACTGGCCCTGAGAAGGCTGCCCTTGACCATAGGGAATTTATTTTAGCAGAATGCTACTCAGACGTACCAGATGTAGAGGCCTGAAGAAGGAAGGAGCAGGAAAGCAGTTTGTGAAAAGGGGGAGTTGATGGTAGTAATGGCAGTTATAATTAAGCCTTTATGTATGTTGGAAACTATGCCAAATGCTTTATGCTATTATTCCAGACAACAGCCCTGTGAGATGTGGATTTCTTTATATGGATGAAGAGGGACAGGTTTGGAGAGTTTAAATAATTGGTCAAGGATTCACAAAGCTCATAAATCATAGAATTGAGATTCAACCCCAGGCATTGTGGACTGGACCTGTATTGTTTCCCGAGGAAGAAGCTGGGCCAGGAACGTGGGTCCGTTGGATATGCTTGTGTGGATGTGTGTGTGTGTGAGCAGGTTTTCCTCTTGAATGAGAGTTTTCAGATGGGGGTGATTTGGCTAGTAGAGAGAAATGGAAAATGCAGATCAGGTGAGCTCTTGGTTAAAACAGGAGAGGACTGGATCAGGAAACCAAGTTGAGGAGTCAGCCTGAGATCGGGGGCAGTGGGAGCATGTCTTCTACTTGTGGCAAGAGAAGAGGGAAAGGATGGGTGCCCCTTGGGATAAGGAAGGGAAAAGCAGACAGAAGATGGAAACTTCTTTTTCTTCTCAACTAGACATAACGAAGAATGGAAGATGGGTAAATACCAGACTTCAGGGTAGAATTACAACCAAGAATTTGCCGGGATGCCAATCTGAGGTCAAAGTGAAGTTGGGAGAATACATTGATTCAGACAGATCCAAGGTTGAGATTTTTTTCCGAGTGGTTATGGGGAAAAGGCAATGGGTTGGGCTTCATACTTTGATTTCAGGAGTTCATTTTCAGTCTTCCTTTTCACCTGCTTATGTTCCTTTAAGGAGAAGTGTAGCTTCTCTTTTCACAGAACTAACTCTCAGTGCATGGGTAGAGCAACTTGTTTCTTGATAATTGATTATGTATGGATATAATTAATTAAAAATTATCTTCTTGACCTCAAGACTGAAATTCCTAAGTCACTGCATATGGCTCATCTGAGATTATTGATTTAAGGAGTCATTAAAGAGTTCCAAACAGGGTGGAAAAAGGAATGCCAGGGTTTGCAGAAGAGTTAACATTTTTAGTAAGGTGAGCTGTAATAAAACCATTGAACACCAATATCTTGTCAGATCACTCCAGTGCTTTACATTTAATGAGTGTTTTCAATGTTTCAAGTAATAAAGACTTAAAGTTGAAAATTATAAATTATTAAGTAGCAAATGATAGTGTTGTTCACCTGGGCACACAACTGGGTCATTTACCTTTTGTATGAATTTTGGAAACTCTCATCTTTTTCAAGTGTTACTTATTTTACTTTATTTTTTTTTAATTGAAAGATTTTATTTATTCACTTGAGAGCAAATGAGTACAAGCCTAGGTGGGGGGCAGGGTGAAAGGCAGAGGGAGAGAGAGAACCAGATGCCCCACAGAGCAGAGAGCCCGACTTGGGGCTCCATCCCCAGACCTACCTAATCATACCTAATCATGATCCTGACCTGAGCTAAAGGCAGAAGGTTAACCATCTGAGCCACCCAAGTGCCCCTTTATTTTCTTGTACAAACGCATTGGCTAGCATTTTCACAACAATGCTAAGTAATTATAATCCTTGTCTGGTTTTGTTTTTTTTTTTAAGATTTTATTTACTTATTTGACAGAGAGATCACAAGTAGAGAGGAAGGGAAGCAGACTCCCTGCTGAGCAGAGAGCCCGATGCGGGGCTTGATCCCAGGACCCTGAGATCGTGACCTGAGCCAAAGGCAGAGGCTTAACCCACTGAGCCACCCAGGCGCCCCAATCCTTGTCTGGTTTTTAACTTGAATTCTTTTAGTGTCTTATCATTAAGCATGATGCTCAGATGTGTGTGTGTGTACGTATCCATATATTATCTTACTAAACCATTTTTATTAGAAAATGGTCCTGAATTTCATCACATGCTGTCTAGCCTGTTCTGTATTGATCAAATTATTTTTCCTCCTTTGATTCCTTAATGTAGTGCAGTATAGATTTTCTGGTATTGAAATACTGCCTTCCTGCAATGAATCCCACTTGATCATGGAGTAATATTCCTTTAATGTCCACTTGGATTTTATTTGAATTCTTGCCTTAATATTTACAAGTATGTTGGTTGCTATGGTTATTGTTTTGAGGTAAGCTTTGCTATCTGTGTTACACTAGCTTTGAGAATACATTGATGAAACTCTTAATGCTTTAGACTTTGGGCCAATTTCAAAAATATCTGATTTACTGATTCTTGGAAGGCTCTCAAGTGATTGGGTTAGCTTTTTGTCTCTTTCCTAGTCTTCCATTGGTATGGTTTCTTCTTGGATTAATTTTGGTAATGCATGTTTCTAGACAGTCATCCATTACTTTTAGGTTTATAAATATGTTTATAAATATTATGAGTTGTGTGTAGTAATTTCTAAATATAGTTTATTATTTCATTTTCAGTTTTGAATATTTTCTGCTTCTTATCCATATTTCTCTGTATTTCTGGCCCCTCCCCCCCCATGCACACCTTTTCTCTTACTAGGCTAGCTAGAGATTTTTATTGAATTTTATACAGTATTAGATTTTTTTTTTATATGGTTACTTGGTCAGTTTCATTTATTTATTTATTTATTGGGTTTTTTAGCTCCTGATTTTCTGTGTTTATCCTAATTAAATCCTTTCTTCCACTTTTCTTCCTTTTTCTTTTTACTTGTGATGGATGTCTAATTCATTTAGTATTATTTCTTTTTTATTTAGTGTTATTTCTTGATTTTTATAAGAAGTATTGCTTCTTGATTTAGCAATTTTCATAGAGCTATGAAATTTCCTCTAAGTACAGCTTTTTCCAAATTCCATATTATATATATATAACATTTAAAAAGTCACAGTCTGTGGTTGAGTTTTCATTTCTGGTTAATCCAGAAATTGTTGAAGAATGTTAAAAAGAATTTTCCAAGTGTTTGGAATATTTTTGTCACCCCCCCATTTTATTATTTTATAATTAAAAGTGATGGACCTTTTTTCTGTTTGTAATTTATCATTTCCTAATTCTGACATGATATTAGACTCTATAAACTTCCATGGGCACTTGAAAATCTTATAATGTCCCATAATTCTTTGAAATGAAAATGTGTTTTCTGTATCTAGGATATAGAATTTGAAATGTATGCCTTAACTGAATTCTGACTGTTAATTCTTTTCTTAGTTGGCTTTCCTCATTTAATCTAGTAAGTGCTTGTGTCTATTTCTTCTTTTATTTGTTGCCCTTTTTTTCTTTATTTGGTGATTAGGGGGACATAAATATTCATGATAAATCTTCATTGTGATTGTACTTCTTTTACATTAAGTATTCTCTCAACTTTTATAATTACAATTTATTTTCCTCTATATTGTGAAAATTTTCTGCTTCTTATCCTTAATTTTCTTTAAAAATTAAAGGTAAGCCTAAAAGCTTTATTTTGTGAGTTTAACTTTGAGTAATATTAATCATGATCTCTACTTTTTCTTTCCTTGATTTATCTTTTATATTATTACTACTTTCAGACTTTTTTGTCTTTTTACTGTGTGTCTCTTAGAGAGCAGATGAAATTAGAGTTTGTCTTTGAATCTACTCTGGGGATATTTTCCATGGGAGGATTTTATCCAGATCTCCTCTATTGATATAACATATATACTTGATTCTAATTAATTTCATTACTAGTATATTTCTGTGCGTGTCCTTTGTCCTTTTAGTACATGGTCTGTACTGGTTAAAAAAAATTAAAAGCTACATTGTCTGTTTTTATTTTTATACTAATTAATTTTTTTTACTTCAATGTGCTTTATACCCTTATTTGGGGATTTATTAACTTAAGAAGGAAGCAATATCAAGTATTTTTTTTATGTTGTATGAAAGTTTTATGTTGTATGAAAGTTGAGGATTTTCTCCCACTTATCTTTATCCTCTGATGCCTACCTCTTTGTTTCTGTTATTATGTGTAGGGATATATGTTGAAGGGTTTATAATCTTGTTTTGCAATTATTATGAATTAGTTCTAGATGAAGGGATTCAGTGCTCACATCTTCTGTTTACCTCTTACATTCCATATTCTTGAGATCTTGATTTTGAATCTTCTCAGTTGGATATCTTCCATCATTGAGTAGATATTGAAGGAGAATTATTAGTAAGTGCAGCAACCCTTGACTCTGCTGATTGGAAAAATGCTTTCTTATTACTTTTATACATGGTTGCAAAGTTAGTTGGGAACTGAATAGTAGATGTGTTCCTGTCTCTTTCTTAAGCCTCTGTAGACATCCCTTCACTGCTTTCTGTCACTGAGCGTTCCTGTGGAAAAAGTCCCGAATTTCCCCCCCTGTAATTGACTAATTTTAAAATATCTTGATTTTATGGCATTCAGTGTTTATTCTTGAAATTCTGTAACTTTACCAAGGTGTCTAAATTTGATGATTCTCTTTGTTACATTTTCTCAGCACATCAGGTATTTCTTGATTTCAACAAAATTATTTCCCATCACAGATTTGAGTGTATTTTGTTTTGCTCAGTTTTGTTTTGCTGTCTACTTCTAGAATACCTTTTATCTGTATGTTTGGATCTCTGTTTTCAAACCTTCTTATCTGTCATCTTCTCTACCTGCTTTCATCTGCTTGTCCTTTTCCTCTGTATTTGTGCAGTTTTTTGAAGACTGTTTTCCACATCATCAACTTTGTTTTTGGTTTGTGGATTTTGTCTCTTACTACTTTAATATATTTATTGGTTCTGCAATGATATTTTTGTTGTCAGTTTCTTTCTTTACCTGCCAGCTCCCCTTTCATCTCATTGTTATGTCTTATCATCTTATCTTTGATCTCTTCTTTCATAGTATCTTTGTTAATTGTTATATGTAATTTTCTTCTGTGTCCTGTTCTTTCAAAATAGATCATTTATTGGTCTTTTCCATACCACTTCTTTCTATCACTTTTTTTTTTTTTAACCTGAGTTCATTTTTTCTTAATTTATCTCTGGTTGGGACATAACTATCAGAACCTGCTCTTGACCCCCAACTAGTAAGGGCAATAATATCTCTCTAAATTTTCTCCTTGAGTCCTGCTCAGTTCTGCTTTCAGAGCCTGAGTTTGGGTCTTGTTGGGTTGTCTTTAACTTCTGTGCCCCTGGAGCAGCCTATCATGGTCCCATGGTCAGGTTCCTGGGCAAGACATAGCTAATGAATTTTATCTCTGAACTCTGGGATTCTGAGTCCTGCTTTGATTTGAGGGCCCCATTGGTCTGTTGCTTTGGTGTCACCACACTTTTTTCCCCCTTTGTTTATGTTGTCCTCCTTCTTTGCCTTCAGCCAAGCCTTTGTTTGCAGTTTGAGACAATTAGCCACCATTTTTTCTGGGAGTCCCTTGGTTAGCTTAAAGCACATATTCCTGCTTTGAGGGATTTCCAAACACATCTGTGTTTTCAGATGTTGATTCTTACTGCAGATATAGCTCTGGACTCTAGCTTTGGTGTGATGATCAAATAACCACTCCAAGTTTGGAGGTGTTTTCTAATAAGATTTTGTTGATCACAAAGCCTCCTATCATGGAAGAATCTTGTTTTTGTTTTGTTTTGTTTTGTTTGTTTTTTAGAATCTCAGGTTTTGAGGATTTACCCAGTTCTTATTAATCTCTGGATAAAACACCCTAATTCTTTCCTTTATGGATTGCCATATCCCACTTTACAAATTTCAAGGATACCATGTCATGAACCGTTCTGAAGTTTTTAAAGGAGATGAATATCAATATTAGCATTGTGTTGTCCACAGTATTCACTGTTTCAAAGATAGGAACTCTGCCTTTTATGAGTGTGTTCTTCATAGCTTCTGAAGCTTGATTCTGCAACTTAGTGTTTTCCCATTAATTTCTAAATAAGAAGTAAAATATTTGCAAACATTGGTCCTCTCTTAGGCTCTTTGAAGACTGCATAGCTATTACCTTATTCATTCAATCAACAGCATTTAGAAGTAAGGTTCCCCATACATTGGAGAAGGGGCTTTACCATTGTAGCACTAGTTTCAGGGACTATTTTGTAGGAAGGAAGATTTGGGCTTAATCTTAAGACCTGAGTGGGTATCAGAATCACCCTGAGGTCTTGTTAAACTACAGGTTGCTGGGCCCTTTTGGACACATTAAGTCTGGAGAGGAACATGAGAACTAACTAATTTCTAACAAATTCTTGGATGATGCTAAGACTGCTGGTCCAGGAACCATCCCTCCCCCTTTGAGAATCATTGTCCTAAGTGATGGGGATTTCTTGGACCTTCAAAATGTAGGTAAAAGAGCTCTTTCTATAGGGAGGAAAACATGAACGAACGTAGAGATCTTAGCATCTTGATTTCTAAATCATTCTCTTGGTTATGGTGAGGGACCCTTTATAGGAGACCCTTATGGTCTCTCCTGTTATGATAAGGCACTCTTTGTAAGAGACCCTTTAACTCTTTAAATGTCAGAATATTTAAAAAGTTAAAGGTGATTCCGGCCTTTCTGATGCAGTAACTTTTTAATATCCAATACATGAGTATAGATGTCTACTAAGAATATAGATAAATAGAAGATATGTACATGAGGTAAAACAGTCCAGGTTGTGATTGGTTTCAGAATATAATGTATAATTTGAAGTAAAACCTGGTATCAGCAATGTTCTGGAGTTAATTGGTCCGAGCCACACACTCGATGGGCTTCCTTGCCAGGCATTTTGTCCAACTGACCCTCTTCTCCTTCCCATTTTAAAAGAACTGACCCTGATGTTTCCAGATACCCCTAAGACTCGTTCAGCCGGCCTCTTCAGTGACTTTGTTGGCAGCACACATTTTCCATAAGAAACAAGACGATGTCTCTCATGGGGTAGATTTGGCAGGCGTAGAGCTACTACGTAACCTTGTTCCGATTCCATGAGGTTGGATTCTGAAGAAAGATAATTCAGTGTTATAGCTCTTGTTCTTCTGTGTATACCTTTGTCAGCAACTTTCAGTCTTCCGGAATGTGTTTCCCAAGTAGGAACACACTGCTTGCATGCCTAAGAAGGTCTTTGAACAGTCAAACTGCAGATGATGGATTTTGCACCTTTTCAGTGACTCTCCTGAGTGTAGAATTCAGAGCGGAGGAAACACGGGAGGGGATTCTGGAGTCGGCCTCCCCACTGAAGAAAGGCTCTTGTTACTGAGGATATATGGGGCATGGACTTTGAGTGTGAATAGCTACTAATGAGCTGAATAACATTTATAGAGTGTCTTTACTGCTGATTTCCTTTCTCAAATTATGGAATTGAAGAGATTTTCTCCCCCCCTGGGTTCAGAGACTTTATGTGCTAGAAGCCCCGGGCAGGTTATTTTTTGTGAGGCCTCAGTTTCCCTACCTAAAAGGTGAAGACATTGGACCGGGTTGATCTATATGGCCTTTAAGATCTCCTCTGTAGTGGACATTATGAACTAATAGGTAATTAACTTTTAAGTGAATATTTCCACTTGACTTAAGGAAGGCATGAGTCATATATTGTTTCAGTATTTTTCAGGGACACAGAGGAGAGAAAGTTCTGCTCCTACCTAATTTCGTTATACTCCCCCCCCCACACACACTGAAAATGTTTGTATGGTTTTGATCTACAGGGGAGAATTTTTCCTCAGGCTTTCCAGAATCCTTGCAAACAAGAATTAAAAGGTTTTTGTGGAGGGAAGACAGGGAAATAGCCTGAAGAATAGCCCCAGGTGATGATGCCAAGTGTCACATCAGCTCAGGGAAGCTTAATGGTGTTAGAAATATATGGGTGGAATGATTCAGCCAGAGGACCTTCCCTGTGGATGATGAGGAAAAGGAAGGTGGTCACTTACTTCAAATACAAGGACAAGTGAAGACTTAGAATTCCTGGTACCCCAGCAGTTAGCTAATCATTATGATGTGGCTTCTTGAGTTTCATTAGCTGGAGTGGGGAGGAGTGTTGTATAACACTCAGTTTTGTTTTTCTAGTCATCGCAGGTTCTCTGGAATTGCTTAGGGTCCTAAATGTTTAGCTTTCTGTTGGTAGCCCTGGCACGTGTTCTGGAAAGCAGGCATGTATACACTCGTGCATACAACAGTTCTCATCAGGACCAGACCTGTGCTGGACCCTGGGGGTCTGAGAACCAAAAGGAATACATGACTTGTCCTCTTAAGAGTGATTTTGAGTAGCCTGGGGCCCCATCACTTTGAAAGAAGATAATTTTACATATTGAAGAGGAGAACATATACATCCTGTTTTCCACAAAAATTTTAGTTGGAGGCCACATGTTAAGTGTAGAACCTGACCATTTTTAATGATATGGACCCCTTACCCTCAAAGCCCATGGGATCATCGACAGTGCAAGGGCCTTATCACTAAAGAAAGATGGACCAGTCACTCACCTTAATCTTATATGTTTTTCTTGAAAATTTTTTAATAAAATACCCAAATCAGAAAAATAAAACTAAAAACTTGTGATCTGTAATCTGAAGACTACTAAGGTCATTTAGTATCATAGAATCATAAAATCTTTGAGGTGGAAGAGAATTTGCTAATTATCTAATTCAGAAATTCCCTGGCCAGGACCCCAGTGCAAGGACTATAAAGGCAGGTGGGTTGTATACAGAGACTGAAAATAACCCACAGACAGACCACTTGTGAAAAGGTTTCCAGCCTCTGTGCCATTGACATTTTGGGCCAGATCCATCATTCTTTGTTGGGGGGACTATCTGGTGCTTTGTGGAATATTCAGCCACATCCTCAGCCTCTACCCATTAGATGCCAGTAGCACCCCAGTCTCTGGTTGTGAGAACCAAAGATGTCTTCAGAAACTCCCAAATATCCCTAGCCTGAGGTTTTTTGGTGGTGGTGGTGGTGGTGGTGCAGCCGGAAGGGGCAGGTAGGCAGAAGTCCTCCTGGTTGGGACCACCACCGCTCTGTACTAATATAGCGTTAGTAGAAGAATCTAATCTCATGACCACTCTTTTCATGTTTGATTGGAATCTTCAGAGGCTCTGACTCATTCATGCGTTCACTGAACACATTTGCCGAACCCATCGTGTGACTGTCCCCAGCGCTAAAGATACCAATGTGAGTAGACAGGCATGGATTTGCTCTCAGGGTGCGTATGTTTTAGAGGAAGACAGACTGCGAACAGGCATCTTGTCAACAGTGAAGGAAATAAAGCAGTGGAGGGTGGTAGAGAGAAAGTGAGTGTGGTCAGGGTTGTGGAGAGGGGGCTCGATTTCATGGGGGTCAAGGGGGTGGGAAAGTGTTAGATGGAGTTGTCAGGGAATGCCTCTTAGAGGTTAGAACCTTTGAGCCCAGACTTCACTGATGAGGCATCAGCCATATAAAACTACACACTTATTTATCTCTGAATAATAATAAAAGGAGTAAATTAAGCCAGAAAAAAGATCTTTTAAAGATGAAAAGGAAAACTTGTAAAACATTCCTTTTTTGTGTAAAAAGGTTGAATATCATAATCTAATTTCTTCATTTAGCAAAATGTCCCTGTAAAGGCTTCGAAAGACTTGGTCAAGGTGAAGGTGACGGGCAGAGTCGTCACACCTGCTAGAAACATTCTTTTACTTGCTGGATAGGCATTTCTGTATCCTTGTCTTCCTTCCTATCAACCTCATAGTGAATAAGCTTAAGAAAACTAAATTTGTTGGGCAAAAATGAGATTTATCATTAAGGGTTTACGGAATGTGGGGCTTGGCGGAGTACTAGGGCATTCTAGTGTTTTCACATGGTGATAAATTCCAATCTTGGGTTGGCAAACAAATGTCTTTCTGCTTTGAAGTTTTTGGGGTGCAATGATTTTTAGGAGTAAATTTACTTGCTGAAAGTAGATTGGAGATTGCAAGAGAAAATAAATTCCTTGCCTATCTTTTTTTTTTTTAATTCCTAATTCTTGGGTATTTGCCAGTTCTAATACATAAACACATAATGTGTTTTTTCTATTATAAGATTCTGTTAATTTGTCAGAACAACCAATGGATATGAATGGGCCAGTTGGTTAATTTAATAAGGAGGAAGGACAGCCTCTGATAGCTTCTGCTATAGGTGGAGGCCAGAGGAGAAAAGAAAAACAAACAAACAAAAAACTGCCCACAGTCTCCTTGGGCAAGAGGATCTCAAAGTGTTTATGATCCACACAAGCCCAGCCATTGTTTACCTTTCTAGAAAGGAGTCTGCTGAGGGCTTTCATCCTGATGGGGTAGTTAGATCAGGAACCAGGGTTTGGAGAAAGCCAGACTGAGGTGACATGCTTATGTGGTCAGTTTTGTCAGATGTAAGAAGGAGGCTAGAGAGGATGTTGCAGCACTTGGATCCAGCCCTTGTGCACCACTGCTATGGGCAAACTTGGAATGATTCTGGTCTAAAGAAAGCGACTTATCTGAACTTCTGAGTGAACCGTGTACAGAAGGCAACGTGCAAATGTCTGACGGATTAGATTGGGATTTTTGTGGGCTTTTCCCTTAAATAAGAGCGTTGCTCAAGCAAAACTTCCTTATCCTCTCCGCAAGGCAACAGCCATATACCGTTTTTTGTTTTGTTGTGTTTCGTTTTTCTCGGAGTGGTAATAGAGAAGAAGGTAAATTGTTAAAATGGTTTCTGGATCCATTCACTGAAACTAAGGAATTTAGATTTGGTGTGGTTGGCCAGGCCAGCGCCAGGAGCGGTTATGGCCGGGAAGACCTACAGGACCAACGCCCGAGGCCGGTCAGGCTTTCAGACCCACTGAGGAGGTACCCCTCGGTGCACGGGTTGGTCTTTCATGGTGCGAAGGATGAGTTTCACCGCAGCTTCTGCTTACTCTGCGTCTCAATCAGTTCTGTAATGAAGACCCAGCAGCATCACTGCAACTTCCCTTTAATTTTACAATTTTTATAATGAGAGTTCTTGTAGCATGAAAAGTGTCTGTAGAAACGCAGCCAGCATTCTGAAGAGTTTCTAAAGGAACACGGTGATTTTCTGTCTCTGCCGTTTGGGTGCGGATTGACCCTCCAGGAGAGAAAGCCGTTATCTCTTGTTCTCAATGCTAGGGTGAGAATGGCCTCCAAGTTTCCAAGGAACTTCCTGATGGGCCCATGACATTTCAGAGAATACATTCAACACCAAGAGTGGCTTTCCGTCATTTGAAAGAAGTCGATGAGCGGCGATCTCCTTTGTCACAGTTGTGTTTTGAGCATTTTACTGTGAGGAGGCCTCTTGGTTTGTTTTGTTTCTCGAGGAGAATATTGTCAGGACACTTCTCAGAATCAGACTTATCTGGCAAACTGCAGGTTCCCCTTTCCAGACAATGAAGTCTAAAGCTGCTGAGATACTACCCTGCTTCCTCCCTTTCTTTTCTAGTCCCTTCTCTCCTCTTTTATCTCCTTGTTCAAATCACACGCTTCCTTTTCTAAGGACAGGAGAGCTGGCAGGCTGCCTATTGGCCTGTTGGCCTCAATTAGTCTTATATCATTGCAAAGGAATGCATGAATTCTCCAGAAGGTATGTACTATCTCTTTCTGTGTTAGACACTCGCTACCTGCTTTCATAACAGGTCACTCAGCCAGAATTGCTCCTTACTTACATATCTGACAGTTTTTTTAGTCACTTAGATTACATCCCTGGATGTTCATCTCATTTTAATGATGATCCCAAAGGCACCTGTTATGAAATAGTATTCAACGTGCCCTGTAACCCTTGAAAACTTGATGCAGAACAAAACTAAAACAAGAGATAACCTGAAAAGGACCATCACTGGCCAGAAAGCGAGTGGGTTATTCATCTGCAGCTTTCCTGCACCAGACTTGTGCCGACGTGCAAGGTCCACAGATGGACCACAGGCTGACCACACAGAACAGAGGCAACATGCATTGGCAGGACTCAGGGGTCTCCTGGTATTTCTCTGCTCAGTATTTAAATTCAGTCTCATATTGGGGGTTACATATGTGATTGCAAATTAATCCTTTCTCTTCTGAAAATTTGGTTTTGAAGAACAGCTGTGTCTCCCTTCTGAATTCCTTAATTATTTATCCTCCCTGATATGTTAAACCTTTCATTAGTGTGGTGAATTGCCAAGAGTACACAGAACTGCTTAGATCATGTAGCAAACAGTATAAACATTTGATAGGACATTTGAAGACACCACATGGCAAGCCGGGATCTGTAGTGGAGCCAATGCTGTGGGATCGATGGAGGTAGCTTGTTGTCAGGAGTTCTTTGTTGGTTTATTTTGCTGGCTTATTTTATTACTAGTTTTTTTTTTTTAAACTAAACATGGGAGGAGTACATAAATCATGGGTAGTTACTCGGAAGGGGCTGATTCTCCTCTGATAGACAGAGTCCCTGTCCAATTTGGAGTGCACATGCTTGTATCTGAGGTCAAAGTAAATCAGTACAATTAATTATTGCATATGCAGAGAGAGAAAGTCTTCGTTTGCATTTGTTTGTCACCTTGATCCTGCAACTGCTGTTGGAAGGAAGTTTCACCTCAGTTTCTTCTCCCTCCAGTCGGGCTTGGAAAGATGCTTTAAATGATTTTTAAGTTACTAGAACTCCTGCTTTGACCGTGACAAGGGCAAGTGGTAAGTAGTGATACAGACACCCCTTGTCAGAGTAGCAGCCCACATCCAGAAGTGGATGAGCTAGTGGTTTTTCCCCCCATTTTTCATCCTCAGCATGGAAATTCTTCCTTCCTCCCAAACCATGGCAGTGCCCGGGGCTTACTTACCATTAGAAATGTTAACCACCTAACACCCCCCTCCCCCAGCTCTTTGACCTCACCCTATCAGCTGTTTCCGATCTCCAGACACATTCGGAGGCTGATCTTCAGGTTCCTGATGCTTCTGTTTTTCTAACTGAACTATTCCAGAGTTGATGCATTCCACTGCCAGTCCTTGGATAATTGGTTTTTCCATTCACTGGAAAGTAAGAAAAGCACAAACAACAGGTGCTAACTAAAACCTTTTCTTAGAATTGTGATTCAGGAGAACTGGGGAGCTCAGCGTCTGATAAATGAAACTAGGTTTCTGGAGTGGACAGAGGAAAAGCACCTTATGGTGTTTCTGGTTCTATTTCTCCAAGGCTTTGAAGGTTATAATTAGTTGCTGCTGAATCCCTGTGGCCGTGGCGCCTCACCGCTTTATTTCTGGTCTGCGGCCTTCAGGCAGAGAACAGGTTCCATCCAGGCAAGGACTGTGCGTTTTAATTCGGGCACTTTCTGGAGACTATGGGGACTTTGACTTGAAGACCATGTTTATGCAAGTCTGGGGAACAGGTTCACCAAGCTGCCCTGGGCGAGGGCTGATGGTGGCCTGGTGGTGAGAGCACGGTGAACCATCCAGGGTGTCTCCCCCTCTCCAGGTACATCTGGGCCTGAGCGGGAGAAGAACGGGGTGTGAAGCTGTGGATCGCCCTCTTTCACCTTCACCAAGCCATGATGGCTCCCCGGGATCCTGGGCACAGAAAAGTGGGCTGGGGGGGTGTAGACGGGAGAGCAGCCTGTATCCATCATCCACCTTTCCCCATTCACACGTGTATATTCCTGAATGAGATCTCTCTGGGTTTTCTTTAACTATGTCTTCAAGAGTTTGTCAGATGTGGAGAATGGGAGTTAGGGTTTCTCATCCAAACCCCCACCTTTTGAAATCCCCAAACTAGAAATGGAAATGGAACACACCAGCAACGGGGAATAAATGGTACTAAAGAGCAGTGAATAATTCAAATTCACTAGGGGTTTCACGCATGTTAGGAGGACTGATCACGTCGGCACTAGGGTATTAGAGAAGAATCCATACTTCTCTAAGCAGGTCCCTTTGTGGGTGGTGTTTAGAGTCCAGTCCTCGATGCCTATTTGACCTTGAGGGACCTGGGAATACTGCTGGGGGTGGGGGGGTAGGAGATGGGGGTGCTTGTCTGATTTGTAGACTCACCCCATGACCTTCTGAAATAGCATTTCTTTTTAGTTAGTTTGAAGCTTCCTCTTCTGCTTTTGATTTTGCTGATTGGGTCAGTGGGGGTGGGTAATTGCTAATCTCATTATGACAGTATTTTTAAATGAAGTAAGTAGATAGGAGATCAAGGCTTTTAGCTTTAAATCATCATTTTGGAGCAGATCAGTGTCTAGCTGAGTCTTTGAGGGTTGCTGCTCTTTCTGGGCAGATGAAGCAGTCAGAGAAGCAGCAGAGCGAGTTTCTTCTCTTTTTTCCTGGTTGTGGGTTTCTCAGAGGATTACCATCTGCTGTGAAAACATACTCTGGTTGATGGATGGGTCCTCCTCGGGTCCGGCTTTCTTTGTCTCCTGTCCTCCCCCATTCCTTTCTTCTCCTCCCGCTCTCACTCCATGCACGTGTGTGCATCCTCAGTCTCATAAACACACCGGGTTTCTGTTTCTTTGATTGTTTAGGCCATGCTGGAAATTTCCGTTTTCTTCTTCTGTCAGCGTCTTCAGGACAAATGTGTACACAAAGGCAAAATGGCTTTCAAAGGAGGCTCTGTCTTCCTCTCGGGGCTTGGTGCAGACATCAAATTGAAGGCCATTCAGCTGTACCTGACGCTGGTTCTCAGCAGCCTGGAGATTAACCTCTTCTAAGGCTCTGAGCTATTTTTGAGGTAGAGATTGCAACAACATTAAAGCTAGAACCCATTAGGAAATCACTTTCATCATCTCTTCCTTTTCCAAATCAGTGGGTTTTTTTTCCCCCCTGATCTCATGACCCTTTAATCTCCTTTGTAGCAGAACAAGGAGACTGTTGGTTTGTGTTTGCATCCAGTGAAGTTAGAATCCTTGATAACAGCTTCCGAAGACACCAAGATATTAGAGAACCGCATTGCGAGATGAATTTCATGTCTGGGTGGATGACTTAGTGCTGAAGGTGCCCTGCTTTCCTTGTGCAGAACCATCATTTTTGTTGATGTTGTGCAAACCGGGCTCAAAATTTCCAAAAGACACACAGTAGAAAGCCTTTTGTTGCGTTATTTCTAAAGGCTTGAAGTTTTGAAGGGAAGAGATTTTGTTTTCCTCTCCGGCTACACAATGGAGCTTTCAGAGAACCTCTTTTAAAAGGAATAGCTACAGCCTTTGTGTTGAAGGGTGTGTCTGTTGGCAGGGTCTGCTGATGCAGACAGACTGGCTGGTGATTAACAAAGGTCATTAGACTTTGGAATCTGGCAAGCAGAGTCGGATGGTATGTCTTCTCTGTGTGGAAGGACGACTCTCAAGAAGCCAAGACATTCTGGAGGTCCCCCCCAGCCCACCCCCAAATCCTGTAGAACAGTGTCTGGTCCAGGATCATCCTGCCATAACTAGTCAGCTCTGCTGGGACTAACGAACAAGCTTATCAATCATGGGATAAAAGAACCTTCGGAGATCTTGGTGAATGACATTTGAGGAGGAGAAAGGTGCTGCTTTTCGGAAAGCAGTGCAAACAGTTCATTCTTTGTTGGGAGCAGAAGAGCATAGGAGGAGCCCAGCCCGTTCTTCTACTGCTCATTTCTGATTGTCAGCCTAGCAGAATCCCAGAGAAGCCATGTTGTGCACGGAAGAGAAGCTCCGAGCTAAAATGGCCGCTCCTGAAGCTCAGAGGACTAGGGCAGCTTAGTGAGTCTTAGAGCTTCGGTGACGCAGGAGCTCATATCTCTTGAAAGTGTGATAAACACATTCAGCAGAGCTGTGGCTTGTTTGGCTGAGATGAAAGGGCTAGGCTTGGGGGATGGGGAGTACACACTGGATGGTCTGCTTTTTTCTGTGAAGTGTTCTAAATGCAGGAGTCGTCTGCACCATGGAAAAATTTGTTTTCAGGTCTAATGGACTGTGCGAAAGGAGAAGTGGGGTGGGGCCTCAGTGACGGCTGTAATTTGATCCAGAGCTGATAGCAACCTCTTCCACACAATTTGGGTTGGTGCTTAGGCATAAAAGCTTGTGTATCTCGAATGTTGAGACTTAGCTGAAAAGACTGGTGCACCGTTCAGTGTTTATTGAAAAAGGATAGATTGCTGGGTGAAAGAAGAGGAGGTAAATAGCTGTGT
The DNA here is from genome assembly GCA_003697995.1 of Taxidea taxus jeffersonii. NCBI lineage: Eukaryota > Metazoa > Chordata > Mammalia > Carnivora > Mustelidae > Taxidea > Taxidea taxus. Next base: position 59,993 of record ML104940.1, on the reverse strand, counting down.
CTCACTCTGCAAGCTCAGTCTGTCCAGAGCTGGACTTGCCAGAAGTTATTTTAGCAGGCTATCAGCAGGAGCATTCTTTCATAGAAAATCCGCCCGCAATGGCTCCTTTCTCTACATTTGACACATCGCTCGACTTTGTTCCTCCTGCAGAAACAATTTACCTTTTGCCCTAAAAGTAGCGAAAGTTGCAGTACAGTAGAAGTCTAGGAAGATCTGGCCACGGCTTTAGTTCTTGGACATCTGGTTCTAGATTGCAGTGACTCAGTAGAGTTTGCGGTGAGCTCCATGAAGTAACTCACTGATTAAGATAATAACTGGGTATCTCAGCTCAAGATATGTATTACGATGGGACAGACTACACCTTCTAATACATTTTTAATTGCTCAATGGTGAGCCTCTCCGTTGAGTTAGTGGGAAGCTATCTGTGTCTCTCCGTCACCTAGCAAAGAACAGAGTGAAGGTAGCTGGGCAAGTTTTGCTTTATTCTGCCCCAGGTTTGCAACTTCTTGTGGGCAAGTACACACTGCACATTTGTCAATGAGATACATAGGAAGAGAGTCACGGCTTAGAAGCCCCTTTTCAAAACTGTGTCTGTTACTTTAGTGTAAACCGAGGTATCAAGGTACAACTTTAAACTAAAAACCGGATTGTCATCTGAAGTTGGTGGTTGGAGAATCTCATGAGAAAAAATAGTTTATGACCTAATTAGGTTGGAAAAGCTGTTAGGTTGTAATTGGTAGATAGTAAAAAGCAAAATAACCATTTAGCTTATGAAATGCATACACACATGCATGCGCGCGCACACACACACACAACTAAACTGGGGAAAGGAGGAAAGAGGCATACCCCAATATCAGTTAAGGTATTAGAATAACAAAAGACATAATAAAAGCTCTCAACCACCAGCCCAAGGTTCAATACTATTTCACCATTTGGGGATGAAACATCAATGTTATATTAGAACAGCTAGTGAAGATTGAAATTTGTACAGTCATCCTCTTTACTTCTGAGAATGTTCTAGTTCCCCTCCAAAAAGGGTCCAAGCCAGAATCAAAGTCAATATTGACTTGACAAGAAATTTGAAATCAGCCAAGAAATTCAGAACCTACTAAAGTTCTCAAACTGTTAAGGGTTTCCTTGACCAATGGCATTTGAAGATGTATTTATATCAAAGTGGAAAATGTTTATCTGGGCCCCCCCCACCCGCCCCTACACTTTTTTGATGTTTGGATCTCAAGGACACTCTCCCTCTTATGTCTGGTTGCATTTCTTTGGTGGACGTTCCAACTGGCAAAGTTCAGTGAAAGATCTGCTGATACTAGAAATGTTTCTGTTAATGGACTTGTAGTCCCATCGACTTGGGATATGCAGCTAGTACAGTTCTTCAGACACTGTATTCTGACTTCTGTCACAGGTTCCTAATGTGAGAAGGTAGGCCCAGATCATGGAGGTGCTACAGTGTGATGGCTGTGACTTCCGAGCCCCATCTTATGAAGATCTCAAGGCGCACATCCAGGATGTCCACACAGCATTTCTGCAGCCAACTGATGTTGCTGAAGACAATGCTAATGAGCCACGATCCGGGTCCATGAACGCCAGTAATCAGACAGAAGTGGAGTATTCTTCAATAAAGGACGAATTTGCGATCGCAGAGGATTTATCAGGTAAATCTGTGCTGATTCTGGGCGTATCTGATCTGTTTCATGGCGCTCCTCTAGTTTTAGCCTGTAGCCATGGGTCTTGGCATGTGTGGCTTCTTCAGAGTTCCTTGCTCTCTGTGAGACGTCTTTGTGATTAGGGTGTCACATTTCTCTACTTGAGCGTCCTCTGTTACTGTCCTTTCAGCTTCGTTATGTCTCTTAGTTTCCTTTCAATTTGGAGAACAGGATAGTACCTTGCAGAATTCTGGGATGAATGTCGCAGTGTGGGAAATGCATCTTTTTATAGCCCTAGGGCACGTTAGTGGAGATGAGGGGAGTATCATCCCTAAAGCTGAATGCTGCATTTTCATCTGTGAGAAGCGCTATGTGTGTGTTCATTAATGCTTCATTAATACTCTTCAGGGCCTCATCTGGAGATGTTATTAGGACTTTCGAATGTGATGTTTATTAATGAAGAATAAGTGAAAGGAAAAATTGATTTGCATGATGAAATTTCTTAATTCTCTTTTGTTTGCTTTTCTGTTCTCACTTACCTTGTGCTTTCTCTTTAGGTCAAAATGCAACTGCATTGGGGACCGGAAGCTACTATGGCCACAGTCCAGGATATTACGGTCAGCATATTGCCCCTAATCCCAAACCAACAAACAAGTTTTTTCAATGCAAGTTCTGCGTACGCTACTTCAGGTCAAAAAACCTCCTCATCGAACACACAAGGAAGGTCCACGGAGCTCAAGCTGAAGGGAGTTCGGCGGGCCCCCCTGTTCCAGGATCCTTAAATTACAATATCATGATGCACGAGGGATTTGGAAAGGTCTTCTCTTGCCAGTTTTGCACATACAAGTCACCGAGGAGGGCGAGAATAATTAAGCATCAGAAGATGTATCACAAAAACAATTTGAAGGAGACCACTGCTCCCCTCCCTGCCCCTGCTCCAATGCCAGACCCTGTGGTCCCACCCGTGTCCCTGCAGGACCCCTGCAAGGAACTGCCAGCAGAGGTCGTGGAGCGCAGCATCTTAGAGTCCATGGTCAAGCCTTTGACCAAGTCTCGAGGCAACTTTTGCTGTGAGTGGTGCAGCTACCAGACCCCCCGCCGGGAGCGCTGGTGTGACCACATGATGAAGAAGCATCGCAGCATGGTCAAGATCCTTTCCAGCCTCCGCCAGCAGCAAGAAGGGACTAACCTCCCCGATGTGCAGAACAAAAACGCCCCCAGCCCCACTTCCAACTCCACCTATCTGTCCATGAATGCTGCAAGCCGGGAGATGCCCAGCGCCAACGTCTCCAACTTCCGGGGCTCCATCAGTAACTCCATCATGAGGCCCAATTCTTCGTCTGCTTCCAAGTTTCCACCCGTGTCTTACCCTCAGATGAAGCCGAAGTCCCCTCACAACTCTGGCCTTGTTAACTTGGCAGAGAGATCACGTTATGGCATGGCTGACATGACCAATTCCTCTGCTGACCTGGAAACCAACAGCATGCTGAATGACTCCAGTTCTGATGAAGAGTTGAACGAGCTAGATAGCGAGAACGGCTTGAATGCCATGGATCACCAGACGTCAGGCATGTCTGCAGAGCAGCTGATGGGCTCGGATGGCAACAAGTTGCTGGAGACCAAGGGGATCCCGTTTAGAAGGTTCATGAATAGGTTCCAGTGCCCCTTCTGTCCTTTCCTCACTATGCATCGACGTAGCATCTCCCGTCACATAGAAAACATCCATTTGTCCGGAAAGACTGCCGTCTACAAATGTGATGAATGTCCGTTTACTTGCAAGAGCTCGTTGAAGCTCGGGGCTCACAAGCAGTGTCACACGGGTACGTCAGATTGGGATGCTGTGAATTCCCAGAGCGAGAGCCTTTCTGCTTCCCTGAACGAAGGTGTCGTGTCTTATGAGAGCTCGAGCGTCAATGGCAGAAAGCCGGGGGTCTTGTTGGATCCCCTGCAGCAGCAACAGCCACCGCCCCCACCGCCACCGCCACCCCCACCGCCGTCCCAGCCGCAGCCACCGCAGCTACAGCCGCCCCACCAGGTGCCAGCCCCGCCACAGCCTCAGCCCCCGCCGGTGCAGCCGCCCCAGCCGCCTGTGCCAGCCCCGCCCCTGCACCCTTACAAATGCACCATGTGTAATTACTCCACCACGACTCTGAAAGGGCTACGGGTCCATCAGCAGCACAAGCACTCGTTCTGCGACAACTTGCCAAAATTCGAGGGGCAGCCCTCAAGCCTGCCGTTGGAGAGCGAGACAGACAGCCACCCCTCTTCCAGCAACACTGTGAAGAAAAGTCAGACCTCAATTCTTGGGTTGTCCTCCAAGAACAATTTTGTAGCTAAGGCCTCTAGGAAGCTCGCCAGCGACTTTCCCCTCGATCTGTCGCCCGTGAAGAAGAGAACGAGGATCGACGAGATCGCAAGCAACCTGCAGAGCAAAATCAACCAGACAAAGCAGCAGGAGGACGCAGTGATCAATGTGGAAGACGACGAGGAGGAAGAGGAAGACAACGAAGTGGAGATAGAGGTCGAGTTGGACAGGGAGGAAGAGCCCACAGAGCCGGTCATGGAGGTGTCCACATCCTTCTCGGCCCAGCATATTTGGGCAAGAGACGCCGGCGAGCCCCAGAAGGAGGCAAGCTTCAGAAGTGTCGCCCACGACTACAATGCCACCAATGGGGCGGAAATTGAGCTCACCCTTTCCGAAGACGAAGAGGATTACTATGGCTCCTCGGCCAACATGAAAGACCACCAGGTTTCCAGTACTGCTCTGCTGAACACCCAGACTCCCATCTATGGGACAGAGCACAATAATGAGAACACGGACTTTGGTGACTCTGGACGGCTTTATTATTGCAAACACTGTGACTTTAACAACAAATCGGCCCGGAGTGTCAGCACCCACTACCAACGGATGCACCCTTATATCAAGTTCAGCTTTCGGTACATCTTGGACCCCAACGACCACAGTGCCGTGTACAGGTGCCTGGAATGCTACATTGACTACACCAACTTTGAAGACCTGCAGCAGCATTATGGCGAACACCACCCAGAAGCCATGAATGTACTCAACTTCGACCATTCGGACCTGATCTACCGGTGTCGGTTTTGTTCCTACACGAGCCCGAACGTCCGAAGCCTGATGCCGCATTACCAAAGAATGCATCCCACGGTCAAGATCAACAACGCGATGATATTTTCCAGCTATGTCGTGGAGCAGCAGGAAGGGCTGAATACGGAATCCCAGACGCTAAGGGAGATTCTGAATTCAGCCCCCAAGAGCATGGCGACTTCCACTCCGGTGGCTCGCGGTGGCGGTCTGCCGGCTACATTTAATAAAAACACTCCTTCAAAGACCTTTACTCCAGAATGTGAAAATCAGAAGGACCCCTCAGTTAACACTGTTGTCGTTTACGATTGTGACGTTTGCTCGTTTGCAAGCCCCAACATGCATTCTGTCTTGGTTCATTATCAGAAGAAACACCCGGAAGAAAAGGCTTCCTACTTTAGGATCCAGAAAACCATGCGAATGGTGTCTGTGGACAGGGGCTCTGCCCTTTCTCAATTATCATTTGAGGTGGGTGCTCCAATGTCTCCCAAAATGTCCAACATGGGTTCCCC
>ML104940.1:7127-54323 GCA_003697995.1 Taxidea taxus jeffersonii | reverse complement strand
CCCCCCCCACAACCCCCGCCACCAGACCTCAGTACTGAGCTTTACTACTGCAAACACTGTTCCTACAGCAATCGGTCAGTTGTGGGAGTGCTTGTCCACTACCAGAAAAGACACCCAGAAATAAAGGTCACTGCCAAATATATCAGACAGGCTCCTCCCACAGCTGCAATGATGAGGGGGTCCGAGGGGCCCCAAGGCTCCCCTCGGCCACCCGCCCCCATGCAACAGCTGAACCGCAGCAGCTCTGAGCGAGATGGCCCTCCTGTGGAGAACGAGATGTTCTTTTGCCAGCACTGTGATTACGGGAACAGGACGGTCAAGGGTGTCCTCATTCACTATCAGAAGAAGCACCGAGACTTCAAGGCCAATGCAGATGTGATCCGGCAGCACACGGCCACCATCCGAAGCCTCTGTGACCGGAACCAGAAGAAGCCCACCAGTTGTGTGCTCATGGCCCCCTCCAGCGCCGAGCGGGATAAAGCGAAACTGCGAGCGCTCAAGTGTAGGCAGTGCTCGTATACCTCCCCCTACTTCTATGCACTGAGGAAGCATATCAAGAAAGACCACCCTGCCCTGAAGGCCACAGTCACGTCCATCATGCGGTGGGCATTCCTCGATGGCTTGATAGAAGCTGGCTACCACTGTGAGTGGTGTATATATTCCCACACAGAGCCCAACGGTCTGCTCCTGCATTACCAGAGGAGGCATCCAGAGCATTATGTTGACTACACTTACATGGCTACCAAACTCTGGGCTGGGCCAGACCCGTCCCCTCCCTCCCTCGCGCTGCCCACGGAAGCCAAAACCTACCGATGCAGAGACTGTGTCTTTGAGGCGGTGTCCATCTGGGACATCACCAATCACTACCAGGCATTCCATCCCTGGGCCATGAACGGTGATGAGTCGGTGCTGCTGGATATCATCAAGGAGAAAGATGCCATCGAGAATCCCCTTGTCCCCTCCGCGGAAGAGCTGGTGGGTCCCCTCAGTTGTGAAAACAGCTTGCCCACTCCACTCCCCGAGCAGGAGGTGGAGTGCCCAGATGATGCGAGGCTCTCCCCAGAGAAGAGCATCCAGCTGGCCTCGGCCAACCCCGCCATCTCGTCTACCCCGTACCAGTGCACAGTGTGCCAGTCTGAGTATAACAACCTACATGGCCTGCTCACCCACTACGGGAAGAAGCACCCCGGCATGAAGGTGAAGGCGGCTGACTTTGCCCAGGACATCGACATCAACCCCGGCGCCGTCTACAAATGCAGACACTGCCCCTACATCAACACCCGCATCCACGGCGTCCTGACGCACTACCAGAAGCGCCACCCAGCCATCAAGGTGACCGCCGAGGACTTCGTGCACGATGTGGAGCAGTCCGCGGACCTAGCCCAGAACGACGTGGAGGAGACGAGCAGGATCTTCAAGCAAGGCTACGGCGCCTACCGATGCAAACTGTGTCCCTACACGCACGGCACGCTGGAGAAGCTCAAGATCCACTACGAGAAGTACCACAATCAGCCCGAATTCGACGTCTTTTCCCCGTCACCCCCGAAGCTGCCGGTCTCCCTGGAGCCCGAGATGACCACGGAAGTGAGCCCCTCCCAGGTGTCCGCTGCCGAAGAAGACGTGGGAGAGGAGCCCATGTCCACGTCGCACTTCTCCGCCTCGCACCTGGTCTCCCACACAGTGTTCCGGTGTCAGCTCTGCAAGTACTTCTGCTCCACGAGGAAAGGCATCGCCAGACACTACCGCATCAAGCACAACAATGTCCGCGCCCAGCCGGAGGGCAAGAACAACCTCTTCAAGTGCGCCCTATGCGCCTACACCAACCCCATCCGCAAGGGGCTGGCGGCCCACTACCAGAAGCGCCACGACATCGACGCCTACTACACCCACTGCCTGGCCGCCTCCCGGACCATCAGCGACAAGCCGAACAAGGTGATCATCCCGTCCCCGCCCAAGGACGACTCCCCGCAGCTCAGCGAGGAGCTGCGGCGGGCCGTGGAGAAGAAAAAGTGCTCGCTGTGCTCCTTCCAGTCCTTCAGCAAGAAGGGCATCGTGTCCCACTACATGAAGCGCCACCCGGGGGTGTTCCCGAAGAAGCAGCACGCCAGCAAGCTGGGCGGTTACTTCACGGCCGTCTATGCGGACGAGCACGAGAAGCCGGTGCTGATGGAAGAGGAGGAGAGAGGCAGCTTCGAGAAGGCCGACGTGGAGGGAAGCGAAGCTGCGGAGACCGAGTGGCTCCCGTTCCGCTGCGTCAGGTGCTTCAAGCTGTCCTTCAGCACGGCGGAGCTGCTGTGCATGCACTACACCGACCACCACAGCCGGGACCTCAAGAGGGACTTCGTCATCCTGGGCGGCGGCCCCCGCCTGCAGAGCCCCGCCTACCAGTGTAAGCACTGTGATAGCAAACTGCAAAGCACAGCGGAGCTGACCTCACACTTGAACGTTCACAATGAGGAATTCCAGAAGCGTGCCAAACGTCAGGAGAGGAGGAAACAGCTTTTGAGCAAGCAGAAATATGCAGATGGTGCTTTTGCAGATTTCAAACAAGAGAGGGTAAGGCTATGTTTTGATTTCCCTTCCCCCAGGAGGCCTCTCATCACTGGTGCCCACACGCACTTCTTCGTTGCCAGCCAAACTGCTACAGGCTTCCTAGTGACTTAGCTTTGCCAGAGAGCTCCATAAGTCAATTAAACGTTTCGAGCTTGATTAGCCCCCCGTCCTAGGCTCGCCCTTCTCCACGGCCCCGCTCCCCTCCCTCCCACTCTCCCAAGGCTCCCCTGGGGAGGGCCGGGGTGGTTTCTCTGTATCTCCTTCCGCCAAGTAGCCTTACGCGAGGCCCCGTTACACGACGCCGCTCGCTCTCTCTCTAAGGCAGCTGTGGGCCGTCTCTTGGTGTCAGCCGTGGTGCGGGTCCGCAGAGTCTGCTACAGGAACCTAACATCTCCAGGAGTAGATGGGTCTGATTGGTTGGTTTTCGGTTTGGGGGTTTTTTGTTGTTGTTGTTGTTTGTTTGTTCGTTTCCTGGTCAAGACGTTCACTAATGGCGTAGCTATGCAACGTTTCACCTGCGTGGTTGACACTGCTTTGAAAACCACCCGACGCGGTGGCCGTGCCCATGACGCGTCTCCACAGAACTCTGCTCTCCTCACGAGTCGTAACATGTGTGGGCTCCGGAGACTTTTGCGTAGCAGGCAGCGCGCCACGGCTCTGATGAACTCGTTCTGTAAAAACACGGCCGTATCTCTCCCTTGGTTTCTAACCTGCTAATCCGCTTTGAAATAAAGTCCGCTAGTAAGCGACAAGCGTAAACGCCGGCGTGCGAGGGAGGGCTCGGAGTACTGATGGCTACCACTGTATTTTACCAGCCTTTTGGTCACTTAGAAGAGGTGCCAAAGATCAAGGAGAGGAAGGTGGTGGGCTACAAGTGTAAATTCTGTGTGGAAGTGCACCCGACGCTCCGAGCCATCTGCAACCACCTCCGGAAGCACGTCCAGTATGGCAGCGTCCCCGCCGTGTCCGCCGCCGTGAAGGTGAGAGTTGGGGAGGGGGGAGGTGTGGATGAGCGGTCAGGTGTGTGAGCCGCTCGAGTCACTGATTAACCCCCCCTCCCCCCGCCCCCCACCGTTGCTCAAAGCAGCTCAGGAAAGGGCGTCCCAGGATGTGGGCATTCCTGAGCTGCGCTTGGATCGGTCTGGCTTGTTTTGATTTTTTTGCAGGTTGGACCCTCTTCATCTTTCGTGTCTCGACCCGGTCGCGTTTCGATCTGGTTCCCTTCCACGCGGATAGTTTGGTGGAAACGGAAGATCCGGGCCTCTCGGGACAGGAGGCTTTGGGTCGCCCTTCTGTTCTGCATGTAGTGCCGTTAGGTGTTACGCTCTTCCAAGTTGCCCGAGCTCTTGAGAGGAATCAAGTGGGTCCTGTTCCCATCATCTTCTGCTCCTCCCACTGCCTGACTTCTTACTGTTCTCATCCTGCTGACGGTACAGAGAGCCCAGGAGAATCTTTTACTTGTTATCCTGGGTCCTCTGAGGAGCGTGAGACACATGAAATCTAAAACTAGGGGCCTTCGAGTCACAGTCGGCCCCAAGAACCCCTTGCCCTAATTTGGCTCCTTCATCCCCTTTTTACCCATATGTCGCTGACCAGTGCCTTCCCTCCCTGCCCCAACTTCCATTAGGCCACCCGTTTTGGACATCATAATCCTGAGAACAGCCACAGTTTCGGGGACCTGCCTTCCAGGTTATGGCTAAGCATTGATTTTTGAGCAGAGAAGTTAGTTCGGGGCTTGGCTATTTCTCTCTAGATCCGTGGATATGTTTTCGTCGTTGGCCTTTCTCCATCTGGTGTCCTATTTTGCCCACGTAGCATGGACATAAAGTCTCTGCTTTCCTTCGCTGAAGACGGAAGCCCCTCTGGCTCCCAGCAGATCAGAGGCCCCTGGGGGCGGTGGCAGTCAGCCTCTTCTGTGCCACCACGGTGTGTCCCAGGCTTGTTTCCTGGAGTCACTCGAGGGAGACAGCGCAGTTCTTCATGTGTAATCAGTAACCCAAGGAGTCACCTCCAAACACAGGTGTCTTAAACTCAGGCTGCTCCTTAAGTTTTTCAGTAAGTCATACAGCAGCCTCCCATTCAGTGGGTTAAGTCACCAAATGCAGGGTGGGGAGGAGCATAGGTGGCAAAGGGCAAGGTCCTTCCCTTTCCTTCATTTCCCAAAGATGGCCCACGGCTCCTAGATGCGCAAACCTCTCTGCTGTGTTTTCCTCTTCCTTCCTTTCTTTTCTCTGAGCCATAACCCTAACCCTGCTTTGTGTGAGTTCAGGTGGGATGGCAATTTGAATTTTCTTTCTAAGATGGGAGCAAAGTGAGTGGATGGTCTTCACAGTGGGAGAGCCCCTCTCTTGTGTTTCCCAGGCAGTGGCAGCCTGTGCCCGACATGTTGCCTTCACATCACCACCACTGCATGGCAAGCGGGTTTGCCCTCCCTCTAGGGGGAGCTGGAGAGGCAGGGGAGGAAGCTTGAACAGGAGATGCTGATGAGTTTGGGAGAATGAAGGGAGAGGAGGAGCGCTGAAGACCATGATGATGGATATTTATTTTGTTGGTGGGGCATGTGTGTGTGTGTGGTTCTCTTAGCAGGAGGCCGAAGACCCTTCCCACTTGTTCCTGGATGGATTGGAAGTCACCAAAGATGCCAGTGGCGCCCTGGTGGACCGGGTGGATGGTGAACACTGCTTGCTTGATGGAATGTTGGAGGATGAAACCCGGCCGGGGGGATACCATTGTAGTCAATGTGACAGAGTCCTGATGTCCATGCAGGGGCTGCGTTCTCATGAGAGGAGCCATCTGGCCCTGGCCATGTTTACCCGCGAGGACAAGTACAGCTGCCAGTATTGCTCCTTTGTTTCTGCTTTCAGGCACAAGTAAGTGCTGTTGCGTGCCCGCAGGTGGGGAGGAGGGAAGCGTCCTAGCGGGAGGCAGCTGAGCTGGAGCTAGGGTTGGGGGATAGTGAGGCGGGGGTGGGGGGGTGGGGTGAGTGGAAAGCCCCGCTGAGGGCTTTCACCTGCTGCTTGGGTTACCTTGAGCCTCAGCCACCCCATCTGTCAAATGGGGCTAAAAGCCTCAGATTACTTAACATTAGACATGGCAAATACAGGTCTTTTTCACAAGCGGCTATTTTGGAGGCCTTGCTCTGGTTTACAAAAGACTAGAAAGTAGAGGAATTTACTGGTGTTATCCATCAAACATTCACCCAGAACTTCGTCGTCATTTGAGGAAGTAAAGTTCCATTTGGTAAATTAAGGGACTATGGAGGTAAAATTAGGACTATTCATTCCCTCATGTGACCAAAGAACTACTGCTTGAGATGTTTCTTAAAAAGATCTTGAAAAGTGAGGAGGTTCCGGATGCGGAGAGGTGCTTTTGAAGTACAGGAAGGTTGAAGCGAAGGAGCTGCCCGAGGCCCATCACAGCTTTGGAGTCATGGATTTGGAGTATTGCGACTGGCATTTGGGGGTGATGGGAAGGGGGATGGTTCCGAGAAGAAACCACCTTTTATTGCCTTTTGCTCTGAACTGTCTGAGAGGGATACGTGATGAGTAATGTGTGCCACCATCTTGGGTGGAGGTAACCGATTAGAAGTCTGACGTGCTGTTTATCTTTCGGATGATTGAAAGTAAATGTTGGGCTGGTTGCTTCTTAAAAAGATAAAGTGCTGATTAATTGTTGAAAGCGGGAAGGAGGCAATGCTTGTCCAGAGGGTAGGATGGGTTACAGACCCTGAATTCTACGGAGCCTAATGCCTCATCTTTGGTGTCAGATCTGTGCGATGTAAAGCTTGTGTAGTTCTCATCAATTTAAGAAGTATGTATTCCCCAGCATCTGTCCTGCTTTCTGACACCCAGTAGAGGCTCAGCAGATCCCTTTGAATAAATGGATACCCCCTGTGCTAGGCAGTGTGCTGGGGACTTGGGGGATATGAGGGGCATATAAAGATGAAGAAGCCATGGTCAGGGAGCTAAGGGAGTTTAGGGGCTAGAGGAGTTATAAATAAAATAAGCACACAAATGAGGCAAAACAAGGCACATGTCTTTCAAAAATGTATCAGTAAAATGCTATGAAATTTCAGAGAAGGGTAATGTGACACCTACTGTGGAAGAATTGAGAAGGTTTTATGGACTGGGGAGCATTTGAGTCAGGTCTTAAAGTCGGAAGACAGGGGGCACCTGGGTTGTTCAGTGAGTTAAGCCTCTGCCTTGGGCTTAGGTCATGATCTCAGGGTCCTGGGATTGAGCCCTGCATCAGGCTCCTTGCTCAGCAGGGACCTGCTTCCCCCTCTCTCTGTGCCTGCTTCTCTGCCTACTTGTGATCATTATCTGTCAAATAAATAAAAGAAATCTTTAAAAAAAAAACAAGTCGAAAGACAGGACTTTTGTAGTTTGGCATGGGTGTACAACATGGTGGAAGGGATGAGAGCATAAGCCCAGGGAATGGAGCATGAGGCTAGTGGGCACCCGGCAGGCGGTCTAGTCTGACTAAGGTGTATGTAAAAGAATAGGGGAAGATAGAGTTCGAAGACTTGAGTAGAGACCATATTTGGAGTCTTTGAATGCAGAATTAAACTTTTCAGTTTACATTACCAGGAAAAGGAAGACTCTGAAATGAGTAGAGTCATCATAATTGCTGACATTTATTAAGACCTACTATGTGTCAGGCAGTGCAGTAAGCGCCTTCAAGTATTATCTCATTTTATTCTTAAGTCAGCCCTGTGAGGTACAGTCCCACTGTGTCTCCATTTTGTGGATTAGAAAGTAGAGGAGGTTTATGTAACTTGCCCAGGCCATTCGGTTTATAAGCAATAGCTGGGATTTGAACCCAGGCAGTCTCACTCCATAGCTCATACTCTTGAGTTGACCCTCACCCCCCCCCCCAAAAAAAAGATGGGAGGTACCAATCAGGAGGCAGTAATAGTAGGTGATCCAAGAAGTTAGAATGGAACTTTGGGAATGGTTGAAGGAAGTAGGATCTTAATGATTTGGAAAAATTGACTATAATATAGGGGATGAGGGATGAGAGACAAAGTAGAGGACAGATGACACTCAGGTGTTCCCGTCTGGTTAACTGAGAATGGTGGTGTCCTTTGTAGAAGCAAGGAAAGGAGGAAGAACAGCTGTTTGGAAGGGGGAAAAAACTGATGATTCTGTTTAAGGGCTGGTTGAGTTTAAGAAAGCTAAAGGACACCCAGAGGGAGATGTCCGGAGGCAATCGAAAGTGCTGCTTTGGAGCTCAGAACATTGTATGTTTAAATGGTAAGCAGCACCATTCCCAGATGAGTCATTTAGAATGGAATCTAGTTCTCTGGGGGTACCGATACAAATTAGAACTCTTTCCCACACCTTGTTGGGAGATTTATTATTTTTTTAGACTAGTAATTATTATGAAATACTGGGAGTTCACCATAATTAAATAACTTCTTTATAAGTTGCTCTGGAAGACTGAGGTACAGCAAACATGGTGGTGTTTATCAGAAGGGATAAGTGGCCTTTAGATCACATGACTTCTTTGAAACCTACCTTCAGGTTGCCTCCATATTTACAAAGATGTTGGAGATGTGATAGCCCATTGCAAGTAGCTCAGCTACCTTGGAACTTCCCTTCCCCTCTTGAGTGTTCACCACGAATGCAGAGTTGAGATTTAAAAAGCCCTTTTTAAATGCAAAATTTCTCTAATTCCCTTTTTTTTTTTTTAAGATTTTATTTATTTATTAGTTAGAGAGAGAGAGCGTGAGCGAGCACAGGCAGAGAGAGAGGCAGGCAGAGGCAGAGGGAGAAGCAGGCTCCCTGCCAAGCAAGGAGCCCGATGTGGGACTTGATCCCAGGACGCTGGGATCATGACTTGAGCGGAAGGCAGCCGCTTAACCAACTGAGCCACCTAGGTGTCCCTTTTTTTTTTTTTTTTTAAATAAGAAGGGACTATTTGATAGGCACTCCTCGCCAACTTGGCAGAAAACTTACATTCCCTGGTATTTTATTTTTTCTCTTTGGATACCCTCTTCCCATTATACATGCTTCCAGGGAAGGGAAAATGTTCCCATTGCCATGTATCTCAATCCAAAAAGGCTCTTGATACCTTCTTTCCTTGAGCCTCCCCTCCCTTTCGAGTAGGCATGACCACTCTTGTCATTTTGTCATTGTTGTTTTTGGTTTGGGTAAGCACCATCATTGGGAAATAGCAAAATGACTTTGAGCAGCTTAGAAGTGGGATTGCTGGAAAAGGGCAGCAAGAAAATGTAATTGTTAATCCTGTTGTGTTTCTCTCTCCTTTATTTTTCTTCTCCATCAAGCTTGGATCGCCATATGCAAACCCACCACGGACACCATAAACCATTCCGGTGCAAACTCTGCTCCTTCAAGTCCTCCTATAACAGCCGGCTGAAAACACATATACTCAAGGCTCACGCTGGTGAGTTGGCCTTCCTGATGCAGGAGTCCTCTGGATTTGAAATCCTATGGTCTTCCCTGAGCAAAAGTCAAAGTCTCTTAACCCGTACATGAGAAGAAGTTATTCTTGGTTGCTTATTTATTTTTATTTTAATCTAATGAAGAAACATAAAGAAAAATTATAGAATAATCTGAAGCCAAAATAAGCCAAGGGTAACCAAGCCCATGTCACCCAAGTCATAGTTGATATGTGCTACTAACGGGGTTTGTTTTTGTTGTTGTTGTTTAAAGATTTTATTTATATATTTGCCAGAAAGAGACACAGCGAGAGGGGGAACACAAGCAAGTAGAGTGGGAGAGGGAGAAGCAGGCTTTCTGTTGAGCAGGGAGCCCGATGCAGGGCTTGAACCCAGGACCCTGGGATCATGACCTGAGCCTAAGGTTTAACTGACTGAGCCACCCCGGTGCTCCTACCTGGCCTTTCTAATGGAAATGCATGAACTGTTAGCATCTACTGAAGATGATTCCCAACTAAAATGAAAGTATAATCTTGAGGAAGTTCAAAGGGACAGAGTCCCTAAGACATGCAAGATTTCTCATGAGATACCCTTAAATACATTTCCTTACAAGAGATAAATGACTTGGGTCCTGAGTGTCCAGAAGCTGTGCTGGTCTCTGTTACTTTTTTGTTCCATCTCATGTGTCTGCCATAAACAGTCCCTCACCCGCCAGGCTTGCACTAAGCATGTTATATCAATCCCACTCATTAATCCTCATGGCAGTCCTAAAGGGTAGGTGGTGGTGTCCCCCTCAGTGTCAGAGGATGATACAAAAATTAAGTGACCTGTTCAAGGCCATATAACCCACTCGCTCAAATTTCAACTTCAGAAGAAAAGCCTGCGTCCTTATCACTGACAAGAAGCTGATGGCCTCACTTTTTTACATCTGATGGAGGATGCCCGCTGGTGGCACAGGAGAGCTCAGCCAGGAAAGGAAAGAGGTGTGGTGCAGGGAAGGTGCTGGAGAGGGGTCTGGGGGCCTCTCCGTGGTGTTCTCAGCCACACCCGGGAGCCTGACTGCACAGCACCCAGGGTCCTTCTCCGAGGTTTTGACCAGCTTTCCTGGTGTTGGGTCCTGTCGAACTGGCCTCATGGAATGAAACTCCTGAAGCCATCCAGCTGTTCCCAGCCCCACTGGGCACGGATGGGATGGGGAGACTGGTTCTAGACTTCTGTTCGTATTTTTATACTTTCAGGAAAAGTCTACTGAAGCTATGGAGTAAGAGGCTTCAGGGTTCAGACTGCTCTTTTGTGACCTGTGTGCATATTGTAAATTCTTCAGCTGGGACAGCATCCTGGGGAGTCTTTCTCACAGATCTCCACCTTGGCCAGAGCGCTGTTAGCAAGATGAGTTGGGTAAATGATTTGGCCTTGTGGGAAGGACTTTAGGAAAGTACCAGAGGCTGCCTGCAGACTCCAGGGCAGTGAGGTGACCACGCACACGGTCCTTCTGTGCTCACTGGTTGGCAAGAAGGAAGCATCCATAAAAAGAGGAGGAATGCGAGAATTTGTTTCTCTGCACACCTGGGAACCTTGGTGTCTGTGGCGTGGCGTTCAGCCACTTGAGAGCAGCTTGGCTAGTGAAGAGCCAGTACGTTTTCCAAAACACTTGTGTCATCTTGTCCATGCTAGGTGGATTGTTTTATTTTAAAGGGTAAAAGTCACATAGACAGATCAAATAATCTGGATTTGAATTCTCCCTCATGTTGTGCTACTTGCCACCTAACCAGCTTCCTGCAGCCAGACTTGCATTAAAAAATTTAAAAATGGAATAAGAAGGGCAGTGCTATTCTATACAATGATTAATATATATTGACATGTGTATTTCTTTGTTATATGGTAAATAATATTCTATATATCCATATTTATTATAGTAATAGTTACCACTGTTGACAACCGGACATTATCCGGACTCCCAGATAACAGCTGGGGACTGACTGAGGTTCTGGTCCGGGTCGTCTGACTTTGAACTTCTCTTCCATCTTGGGCTGTAGTGTGTTGCGTCACTCAAGGTTCTCTTCAAGGCTTTCTTGGAAGTACGTGCTCTGGGAGTCATCAGTGGCAACGCAGAGGCTGAGTGCAGAATCTGGGTTGCTGTGCTCACCTCACACGTGAAGACATTGAGTCATTTTCAAGGTTGGGAGGGAACAACCCATCTCAGCTGGGTCAGAGCAAGCACAGAGGTTTACCTTCACATTCCTGCTCCGCAGCTCTGTCCACAGGTCCCCCTCACTGCCCACGAAACTTTCCTTGCTGAAGGGCCTTTCTGCTCCTTTTTCCCCTCTATCTCCTTCTCTTTCCTCACCTCTGGTTTTAAAATTTCGCCTTAACAAGAAATGTTAAAAAAAAAAAACAACCTGCTCGTTAGAGGAAATTTGGAAATGAAAGAAGAAATAAGAGTCAAGTCACCTCATAATCTTATTCTCTAAAGACCACTGTTGTTCACGTTAGATAACACTTTCTTTCAACCATGGCCTCTGTAATTATTTTTAACAGTTGTGATTATAAGTGAGTCAAAAATATATTGTGCCTTTCTATTTGTTTTTCTGAAGATCACTATTTTATTTTCTGTTATTTTTTATATTATTTAAGAATTTATTTTAATGAATTCTCACTCATCAAGAAGCTGTGTCCATATTTACTTAATCATTTCCTTATGGCTGGAAACCCTGTATGTTAAAGGATATTTTCTTAGTATCAAGTTGGAACAGTGCAGATACTGAGCTGCAAGCATGAGGATTCAAATCCTTTTGTTAGAAAAAGCAAAATTGCTTTCTGAGCCGATCAACCAGTGTTTGTCCCACAACATAAGCATGTCCATTTCACAGCTTGGCTTTTTAAAATGCACTTAATTTAAAAGCTGACTTTGGGCAAAGGTGAACCACAGTCTCATTTGGTCACTGTGTTTCCATGGTATAAAAATAATTAAAATAAACGTGCCTACTTTTACTGAAATGTCCTGTTTATCAAAGAATATTGGAGATACACACGTGCTTATACATATACAACTACCTCTTAGTTTTTAAAAAATGGCTTATTTTTACCCATTTCTCTGCACTATTGATTAGATGGGGGCATGGAGTTTTATGCTGAGGTTTGTGAACTGGTCCAGAAAAAAAACAAACAAACTAGGATGCATGGAATCAAGGAGGAATATAGTCAGCAAAGACGCAGAGAATGAAAATAGCAAAATAGAGTTTGCACTTAGTTACCCTGTGCTTGGAAAGCCACTGATGGACCCTTGAAATAAGAATTAAGGATATTATATTCTGCAGATGATAAAAAGCATCCTTGAATGAAAGCAGACGTGGTCATTTCTAGTGGAGAGAGAGAGAGAGAGAATAAGAGATTGGGAACCCGTTCTGAAGGAGGGATCGTAGACATTTGGTTTCACTCCCTGTTGGGGAATCAATGCATGGGTTTGTCCCTGTAAGTAGAGCATGAAATGAAAAGGGACCAGGTCACCTGATTATGGAGCTCATGGAAGAGTTTCAGTCCCAGAGGAGCATTGTGGTTGTGGAAGGGGTGGGTAGCTGGTCTGTGAGGCTTCTTAGACCCTGAAACTTCAGAGTCACATCTCTTGCATGAGTTAACTGTGCTTCATCTCTTGTGTGAATTAACTATGCCATTTTGTTTTCCACCCCACCTTATACCCTTCCCTCCTTTCCTGTTCTGCCCCTTATCGCCATCTTCTTCCAGGTGAACATGCCTACAAGTGTTCTTGGTGCTCATTTTCCACCATGACAATCAGCCAGTTGAAGGAACACTCCCTCAAGGTCCACGGAAAAGCCCTGACCCTTCCCAGGCCACGAATTGTCAGTCTGCTCTCCTCCCACGCTCACCACTCCTCCCAGAAAGCTACCCCGGCCGAAGAAGTAGAAGACTCTAATGGTAATGATGGGCTTCCGAGTGCTAGCTCACCACCCAGGGTGGAGGGGGGCTGGGATTAATTGCCAGTCATTCTTCCCAGAGGAAAATCTAATACAAAACCATGACGGTTCAAGTGAAGGAGGAAATGTGGAAAGGTGAAACGCTATAGACATTGGAGTGGGAGAGTAAGGGGCCCTTGGTGAGTGTCTGGTGCCGTGGCCGAAATGTCTCTTTGGACTCGTGTGAGCGTCGCTCATGGGAAGAGTACTCCGTGTGCATGGACTAGTGTCGGAGTCTCCCATGTGGTTGTGAGCAGGAAAGTAGATAGGACACCAGGCAGGTTTATTTCTTTGTTTACTTAGTTACTATAGTCTGTGTTGTTCTTAAAAAAAAAAACAAAACAAAACAAAAATACCTGAAAAACAAAAAAACATGTGTGAAGAGTCTGGGGGGGCACACTACACTATACAGAATTCAGAGGAGGAGAGGGAAGGGGGATGGGGGCAAGTGTCTTTGATCCTGTTGCAATTTAGGAGTCGTGTCATGATTTCTGATAGCCAAAGGTTGTTGGGGAAGCAGCAGCTGAGAAGAGGGTTTCACTGCCGGGGTTTGGAGCTTCAGAAATGCAGAGAGCCTTGGAGGGGTCTCCTCGCTGGCAGTGTCCCCCAGTTGTGGGGAAGTGGCATGTGTGACATAGTGAGCCAAAGGGCAGCTTATTGTTTTGACCAGACCAAGAAGCAGAAGTGTTTTAACTGCTCAGCTTGCCTCCGGGGATTGCAGAAATCAGGTGCTTAGGACAGAAGGAAGCGTGCAGATTCTCAGGGGTCTGGAAAATCCCAGAGCTGCTCCCTTCCCTGACCCTCCAGTCACCAGACATCTCCTACCAGCTCAAGTTCTTCCCAGCCCGGGAACACACTGTTCCCAAGGTCTACTGTTCTGTTCTCGGGAGGAGCTTAGTGGACTGGAAGGAAACTTCATGGGCTCTTGGCAACAGAGGATTGGCTTTGAATCTGACTTCTTTCCATGCCAGTTGTATTTTCCCGGGCAGTCGTGGCTTCCACACTCATGTAGGCTTGGATGACGATACTATCTCCACCAACTATCTGGAGAGAGTAAAGAGAAAAGGCACATGTGTTAAATGCCCTACACAACGTCTGACACATGATGGGTATTGAATAAATGGTCATTTCACTGCTGCAATTCTCATCCTTTGCAGTTTTGGCCTTGGGGGCCATTGATAACAAGTGTGAATTTGGGGTTATTTTTAATGTAAGGGTTTAAAAAGAGAGCCTCTTCAGGCAACCTGAAGATTTGACAGCTCAGCATGTCAACATGGCCTGATTATCAGATTATCTAAAGAGTAAATGAGTAATCTTCCTTCATGAGGTCTGCAAAGAGACAGCTGTCTGTCTCTGAAGAGACAGGAGAAGGGAAGGCGAGTCCGAAGGCTAAAGCTGCCTTTACTGAATTAGGGAACTTGGTGGCCTTGCCTTTCTAGCCATCAAACACTATGTAAAACACAAGAGCTCCTTACTTACTGGTATTTCTGTCCTAAAGGACTCTGACTCAACAAGAAAGGCTTGTTATTTTGACTGTGGCTTGTAACAAAGTGAATCTCCTCGACTGTTGTGTAGTAGTTCAAAGTGTGGGAGGAAGCCAGGTGTGCTTTGTTGTTTTCTCGGAAGACTTCGAGTCTCAACTGGGAGGACAGGGAGCCTATGCAGAAGAGGATGGGATGTCCTCTATGCATCTTGAGATGCTATTCATTGGAAAAGATGCGTAAAGTGCAAAAAAGGGCAAAATGTCATTTGATGTGGATTAAAACATCTTTATTCATATGATTTTTAATTAATTGCTTTCTTCTGAAATGGGAAGCTACACCTACAGAGCCATTTGGGTGAAATCGATGCATCCACACGCCATTTCCAGCAAGGGCTCTTCCTGGGACATTTCTCTCCATATCAGACCTTTTTTTCTTTTTCCTTTGCTCTCCTCCCTTGAACGGTGGGCCTTAGTCACAGGGCAGGGGAATCCTGCAGACCACTCACTCAACCTGTGCCCCTACTCTGCCAAGGACTGTGCTCTATACAGAAGAATCCTATATAAACACAGTACCATCCTGGTCCTCTGACAGCTTAAAACCAAATATTGAGAAGATACTGTCAGCCTGGGTTTGAACCAAACATAACCCTAAGCCTGAGGTCTAACCTTTTCAGGAGTGATTTCAGAGTCTTGAAAGTGAGATGGGGGTGGGTGGTCACGGAAACATGATAGTAGGATGTTGACTCTCTGCTGAACACACAGAGGGTCTGTCTTTAGTCAGCCACAGGAAGATAACATGCAATATGTAGGAGTGTTTTCTTTTCCCTTCTGTAGAAAGGACTCAGCAACTGCGAAAGCCCTGGGTGGCAACTATTTAGTGAGGCCCACACAGAGGTCACTGGACTTGTGCTGGTTTTAATGTATATAAATAACCTTTATCAATGGGTTGGCAGTGATTGATTTAATTGATGGGGAAAAAAAGCTTCATTAGAAGGTGGGTAAACAGAAAGAAGGCATCAAATGGGCTGTTCTCATGAGTGAATGATTCCGTGGAAAGAATCATAGTTTTCTCATTTAATAAACATTTTCTCAAGTCCTTCCCATAGGTCTTGTGTAGCTTGTAGCTTTGGATGCCCAGGAATGACTGAAGAGGTTGAAACTGGGAGGACTATTCGCTAAGGAGCTAATGGTAGATTCCTAGAAACGACTAAGTCTGGGGGATGAAAAAACAGCTGCGGGGCTAGACAGTAGCCTGTAAATCATGCCTTGAATGGTGTTTGAAACACGCATGTGAAATCCAATTGCACATTTTAATAGGGAGAAGCTCTGGGGCTGTTGGCTCTCAGTTCGGGTTTCCCACACTGCAGATGCCAGGACACTGTGAACACTAGCACCAAAAATGTGTTGCAGGCCTGGGGGGAGTAGAGAGCTATAAAACCAGGGAAATCACCAGTGTGTCCTTGGCTTTCCGATTCCCTAGCAAGGGATGGGAATAAAACTGCTTGACATGCTCACTGCTGTGTGCCGTGGTCAAATGCTTGCAGTCTTGAGAGCGAGCCAGTCTTCTCTGGCAGGAGGAAACAGGCTGAAAAAGAAGGTTCTTCCAAAGCTGCTTTCCCTCCCAACCAGAGGGAACCGCTGCAAGGGAGGGAGAGGAGCCGGGAGGTCAGAAATGAGAAGGTTGAGGGGCGATTTCACCCCAGCTGCCCGGCCACACACCTGTTCCGCACATAAACAGAGCTCTTGGGCTCTGGGCTGTCCGTCTTGACGTGTCTCAGCAGCATGCGAATCCTTTCTAGATTCCCTGTGATTGGTTTTTTGGAAGGAAGAGCGACGGCTGCGCGGTGGTGGTTCTGTGTGTAGGATAATGGGAAATGACATGTAATTGCTATTCTAAACAATGCATTAAGGGGAGATCGTAAGGTTGTCAACAAAAGGAAGTGCTCTGCTGTGGTGTTTGTGTTTACCGGGTTCCTTCTCCTGCCATAGAAAATGTAGGACTGGGTTTTATCATGCTTTTTTCCCCAGTCTCTGCTTTCAGGACAGAAAAATACATGGACACACACCTCTGTAACATAACAAAGAAGCTAGAATAGCCTAGTTGAGTTAAGAGATGTAGTGAGGTTTAGAAGCTGCATGGTACACGGGCAGTGGCCATGTCATTGGAAATTGAGCTATATCCTTAATACAAAGTCAGGCCAGTGGCGACATTTCATTATTTTCCTCCCTTGAATGTCCCCCAAAGAACGGATTATTTTTGTTCTTCTGTCTACCCAGTTATGCTGCATGGAATTGCCTGTTTTAGGAATTAGCTACTATGCTGCATTTAAAGCAAAAATGAGACACTAAGAACAGGGACAAAATAAATAAGGTGAATGAGGATAACATAGTTCTTTAGTCTATGCCCTAATGATAACCTAGGGAGAACGTGATGAACCTATGGTCATGACACCCCTCTCTCTTTATGGTATAGGCCTTGGTACAGTCCACCGAGTGGAGAAGTCTTCAGTGTTAAAAATCAGCAGAAAAATGTCGCAAGGAGCTTTGTGATTATTTTTTTCTGTTTGAATTTTTCAGTTGGCTTTTCTATTCTAAACTCTAGAATAATGCTTGATAAGCACTATTTTTAGCCAGATACCTCTCACTAAAGAACTGTAGGCACTTCTTGTCATAGCAAAGTCTTGTGCATTAAGTGCTAAGTTTACCATTGGGCCACACATTCCCCATTCCACAGTGGCCCTACTAGCATATAATACCGATGCATGCTACTATCTCTGTGCTTCCTACTTGTCTCCAGGCCCCAGCATCTAACTTCTGCATTTCTACTCCCAGTGCCTTTGAATAGGCTCTCCTGGGAGCCTGGAAGGATTTCCTCCCTGTCTGCTTCTGTCTGTGAGCTTCGACTTTCACTGTCTCTGAAGACTGACTTTTACTGGCCCAACCCTCTACTCTGGTAACTCTTCTATTTGTGATCTTCTCAGGGCTCTCTTTGTACTTGCGGATATGCTGCTGGTTCTGTCCCATAATTTTCTGATGGGAGCAGTTAGCTGTAGGTACATATTAAATACTAACTTCTTTTGAATGACCAAGGATTTCTTGGAGACATCACAGTTTTCAATCCAGTTAACTGTATTGAGTCTCTTATGTCTAACTAACCCCATAGAACCAAATTAGGAGGGCACATTTCTTTCATTTCCATTTAAGCGTCAAGTTCAAAAGGCAAACATTCTAAAGATGAAACCTCAGAGATTGCTTTAACAGAAATTTTCTGATACGTTCTACAAGAAGAAGAGATCTACCTTGATGAAGTGTTTTAAACATTGTCCTTATTCCCTGCATAACAAGACCTTCTGTAGAGGTGGGAAACCGAAGATTGAAACAGAGCATAAGCCTTTCCAAGCCTCAGGAGGAGACAGTGTAGTAGAGGTGGAGAGGAGTCACAATACTCAAGTGGTCACCTGTTTACAGAGCCAAGTATACACAATAATGGACTCCAGAGTGGGCGAGCTTGTTCTCCATATCTCCCTAGTGTTCGGTTGTGGTGAAATCCAAATTCAAAGAAACTATAGGATGAAACTAACCAACAAAACTCATTGATTGATAACATTTTCTATTCTTCCTCAAATTTTTACCCACCAGGATTTTAACATAATACATTCATTAGAAGAGACTCTTTTATGAGACTGATACTGGTCCGTGTCTACACAAATCAGGGATTGGCCAACTTTTCCTGGAAAGGGCCAGATAGAAAATATTTCCAGCTTTGTGACCCATACCGTCTCTGTTACAGCTACGCAACTGTGCCATTGTAATGAGAAAGTAGCCATAAGCACTATGTAGATAAATGGACACGGATGTGTTCCAATAAAACTTTATGTACAAAAACAGGGAAGGCCAGATTTGGCTTATAGGCAGTGTGTCACTGACCTCTGCCCTAGATAATGGGTGGGGTAGAGGGCAGGGATTACAGCCATACCCATGAAATTAATCCCGTCTTTAACAAATGTCATCATCAACCTTTATATTTAACACGGACTATTCCTAGATGCCATTTGCAACGTAACTTGACCTAAATATATTCTTTATTTCATATATGAAATGTAGGACGTTGGATAGAATTTTAAAAATATTAGCACGTGAATTACATTTAAGCTTAAAAGAGCATCTTCTCTAAGAATTATGTTGAGTCTAGCACCAAGCTATCAACTCATTTAACCTTGACTGCAGCAATACTTGACACTTAAAAATTAAGATCTGAGATGCCTGCTTTTCAAAGAGAAGCTTTTCAGATTTCTAAATAGGTCAAACATAAAATTCAACCTTTAAGAGGATCCAATTAGTTGCTAGGGTATCAGACCTTCCACACAGGTTCCAATTGCAATCAGATTTCTCTTGGGGTGAAGAAAAGAAGAGGTGGTTTCTTTAAAAATGACAATAATGAAGTGGAGACTCCAGAGTGAGTAATTGTGAAGTACAAAGATTTCCATCGTTTCTAACACATGGGACACAAGGCATCATTTTAATGGCTTGACCATAATTTTTAATAGGTTCTGCTGGTCACAGAAATTATCTGACCAGGGAAGACTGACCTTCTCTTTTTGACCTCAGAACTTGTACATGAAAATGTGATCTAGAGTTTATTTTAATGCTTATTACAAAGAATGGCATTTCTACCAGAAAGATTCAGAGGTTTTCGACGCCTGCGAGGCCATGATACAGTGATTCTGGATCTCCTGTCGTATGCCCAGCGGTCTTCAGTCATTAAGCTGTTAGAACTTGGCACCCATGGCAACCACGAAACCCCCAGAATCACCACCACCCCGAAGTCCTGTATCACATGACAGATTCTTCCCAAAGAACCCACCTGCCTGAGATTTCTGTGACTTTGTGAATTAGCCACAGTTTAATGTGCCAAGGGTTGAAAAACATTTCAAGTGTAAGCTTTCCGTGTCCTGGGAACTAAGTCAACTAACCCATCTCCCCCTTCTCATGCCAAGAAAAACATTTGTTCATCCGAAATATAAGCACATACTGCCGAACTCACCCAGAGCTAGTTCCTAGCAACACTGGAGTTTGCTTCCTAACTCCACATCTGATTTTGGCATCTTTTGGTGGATGGAGATGTTACCTTAAGTCTCCTGGAACCTATGATGTGGAAAGTAACTGAAAGAAAGAAGGAATCTGTTTTACTCTTTGGCAGAAAATATATTCTATTACTGGTCGAATCATCGAAAACGACTCATCTCGGTTCTTTTTGGAAAGAAAGAATTTTCCTGGATTGTCCTCATCAGATTTTGTTGCTCTGGAGCTGGAGCTAGATATTTTAGCCCAATTATATTTGAAATAATATCCTTTTCTTGAGACACATGAGTCTATAGGTCATCTCCTTGCTTTCAAATGTTGTTCTGCTCCAGAGGATTTTATGCAGGCAGAACAAGGGTATTGTATTTAGGGGGACCAACTTGAGTGAGCCCTGATTCAGAGGTAGAGATCCTGGAAAAGTCTTGCTGGATCCAGCAGAGGGTATGTCCTAAGCAAGAAGAAGTATGTGAAAAAGTTTTTTGTTTGAAGGTGCAGAGATGGGAAGAAGATGCTAGAAATAATATTTTGGAAACAACTCTTATTTATTTTTAGAAATAAATTGTATGAGTTTTGATGATACAGACCAGGAGAGCATATCCAAATAGTATACACATTTTCCTATTCATCATCCTTCTCATTCATCATCCGGAATAACATCCTATGGCAAAGTCTTAGTTGTGATAGTTAAATAAAAATGCACACAAGAAGTTCAAGTAGTAGAGTCTGTTTGCGTCTTGCTGGACTCACTCCCTCGCAGTCTGTGCCCAGGAAGGGATGAGTTCCTGCCATAGGGGCTCTTTACTTTGCAAGCAGTTTCAGAGCCATCAGCTGGACCCAAAGGAGGTGTTTGGCTTCGAGTGCAGAGCCCAGCTAAGGTTTTATTTACCAGTACACAGCTCTTGGAGAAGTCATTCCAGGGCTAGGTTCTTCAGCTTCCTCAGGGACACAGAATATTCTTAGATGATTCATGCAAGCCACCCTCCTTATGTCATCTTTTATTTTAATGTACCGTGAGCCCTCCACCAAAGCAGCAGTGAAAGAGCCAGTCAAGCAACAGGGCTTTCTAAAGAACCCTTAATCTAGTCCTTGGCCTTTTAGCCTTACTAGCTATTTTTTCCTCCTTGACCAGTTTGAAAGTCGTCCATTCTAGCTTTGCTTTACAGGGTTCTGTCTGTCTCTTTTTTAATTCCTAAGCAATAAGGTTAATCATTATTTTTATTTTTTACATTCTGCTGATTGCCATAAGTTTATCATCTGGTTTAGCATGGCTGATGAATCAGGGGTACAAATTATTAGTCTCATTTTTCTAGAGCAGGAGATGAATACCCCAATGAGTGACCTGATGAGTCTAAGAGTCACAAAACCTCTGTGTGTGGTGGAGCTTGTCTGAATTCAAAGCTTGTGCCTTAATCTTTGTGTCATCTCATGGCATTCTTGTAGCAGAAATGCATATCCATACGTGATCCAGAGTGGCTAAGGGACAGCCTCCTCTTCCATGTTTGGGGATCCTGGAATTTTCCAAAGGAAACTTAGGCCAAGTTTTTATTATTGATTGATATTTGGACCTTAGGTTAATTGATAGACAGTGTTGTTAGAACAGAATAGAGTGAAGTGAGAAATTGTGCATTTTGGTTTTTAATAGTTATAGCCTTGGAGAGGAGAAGAATTTGAAGAGCCATGGAAGGCTTCTTGGTGGAGGTAGGCCTCAGGCTGGTTCTTGAAGCATGAGTGAGTTTTTCCATAGGTGGAAGCCCATTCAGTGTGGAAGGAATATCAGAAGTGAGCAAATATACAGAAGGAGGAATCCTGGGACACACATGACCAACCTGGCTACCGCAGAGGACATATGTTAGTGAGAAGACAGTTGGTGAGGTGAGCAGAGGTAGAACCAGACTGCAGTGGTACTTGGTTACAAGGAAGTCTTTAGATTTTAGGGATGCGGGTTGAATAGTGACAAGAGCTCTATCTGTTTTGGAAGCAGGAGGGTACTTTTGAACTACAGGTGCAATAAGCTAGCATCTATAGTCTTTGCTAGCATCTAAGTCTTAACTTGCATTAAGAATAGTCCTGAGAGGGGCACCTGGGTGGCTCAGTGGGTTAAAGCCTCTGCCTTCAGCTCAGGACATGATCTCGGGGTCCTGGGATTGAGCCCCGCATCGGGCTCTCTGCTCAGCAGGCAGCCTGCTCCCCCGCCTCCACCGTCTCTCTGCCTACTTGTAATCTATGTTTGTCAAATAAATAAAATCTTAAAAAAAAAATAGTCACGAGAGGTAGTTAGCCCCTTTTAAGATGCCCCTATAGCTTATTGTTTTTTATTACAAAGGTAATACATACTCATAATTAAAGAACAGCTTTATGGCAGTACGTAACCTAAAATGTAGGAGTCTCCCTTAAGGCCAGCCTTCTTGTTTCAGTACCTGAAATAATCTCTATTAATAATCTGCTCTAGAGTCATCTAGATGTTTGTTCTATAGGTTGTTTCATTTTTTTTTTCTTTACAAAACTGAGACCATAATATATAAAGTATTTTTTTCATGTTTTTGTTCTCACTTGATAGATTCATTACTTGACTCATACTGTATTTTAAAATATGAGGGTCCTTGTTTAAAAAAACAAGAATGATTCCCCTTCATATAATAAATATTGGGCACTTAAAGTCTTCAGTTGTATGTGTGTGAGAGACAGAGAGGGAGATACGTGTTTAGGATGGCATTCTCAGAATTAAATAAGGCTTTTGAGCTTTTACCAATCAAAAATCCATTAATTGTGTTTATTTTAAGGCTCACTTATTGCCTAAAAAATTTAAGTTTTTTTCCTGCTGCTTGAGGCTTAATACAATTGAAATATTGGCATAGTGTCCATAAGTTAAATGACAAAATCAAGATTACAGACTGTCTAGACTGTTCTGAGTATGAGCTGTAAGGAGATTTTGCTAGATGATAAATATAAAATATGTTGGGTGGCTTCTGACCCTCATACTCTCTGCCAGTACTAGACTTGCCAAATATTCTTAAAATCATTGCTTATCATATCTGTCTCCGCAGCTAAACTGTGTGCTCTCTGAGGTCAAGGACTGTATCAGATCCCTAGTGCTTGGCAGGCCATTCAATAAATATTTGTTGATTTGAATTAGGGCAGCAAAATGAACCACACACAAGGAGAATTGACAGAACAGTAGTTTATATGTGGAAAAGCCTGGGACTTTCGGTGACTGTGAGCTCAGCTGTGCTGCATAATGTTTGGGAAAAGCCAGTGGATTTGGGCTGGGTGAATACCATGATGTGCTGTCCTATCCTGTTGCACATTTCCTTGGTCACACCTGTCTTCTCCAGTTAACTAACTTTGGCCTTCTCCCCAGTGACAACACCATATCCCTTTCAACTCTCTATAACCAAAGTGACTCATCTCTTTCCTCCAAGTGGACAAGAAGAGGGAGCACATACCTTACTCGTTGCCACCTCTTGAGAATATTTCTGCTTCCTTCATTTAATGGTCCTTCTCAAATACCTGCTCTCTGCTGATTTCCTCCTCCTGATGTTCTGGAATGTTCTTTCACTTTTCTCAGTGAACTCAGTGCCAGGTTCACAGCTTTCCTTTTTATCCCAACCATGACCATTGTGCTCTGGAATTCCAGTATACTAGACTCGGTGAATTGGTCTCTTCAGGTCGAGATGCTTAACCTCCTTCCTGACTGTGCTCCAACCACCATGTCCCTGTGCCTGAATTCACCCTAACTGCTTCATCTCCAGCATCATCTCCAAGCTCTAAATTCTCTATAACCAGGCCACCTGGGTGGCTTGGTTGGTTAAGCTCTGCCTTCAGCTCAGGTCATGATCCCAGGGTCCTGGGATGGAACCCCGTGTCAGGCTCCTTGCTTAGCCAGGAGCCTGCTTCTCCCTCTCCTTCTGCCTCTTCCCCTGCTTGTGCCCTCTCTTGCTCGCTCGCTCAAGTAAATAAATAAAATCTTTAAAAAAAAAAAAATTATCTCTGACCTCTCTATCTACCCATTTCAGAGGGGCTTTCCCCAGCATCCTGTGTCTCTAACTTGCCAGACCCCAACCCTAAAGAACTCATTCTCTGTTCTCTGATTTTAGTCAGTCTTCTGGGCTCCAATCCCAAGCGTTGCAGATCTGTCTTTGAGGTTATCTCTATTAACCACAAATCTGATTTACTTTAAAGAATAAAGTTGTGCTTATCGAGATTTCTCCCTTTATAATGCCAATTTCCCTGCAAGTACACCAAGTTTCTCTCCGGAGAGCGCCTGGAATGGAGTCCCCAGCGCTGTGTTAGAAGTTGCTGGGAGCTGCAGTCTGTCTTGCCTGCCCCAGAGCTGATAGTGGATCAATGGCGGGAGCCACTCTGTGGTTAGCAGCCACGGCAATCACAGAGGATTGTACTTATGTGTTGTGATTTTACTGGTACAGTTATTTTTAAAAATTTTGCCCATGGGTAAGTTTTTAATTAGGAATACCGACAGGAGAAGATGAGGAAATCTACTTGTACCTTGTGTGCTAACAAGAATAATGCCACCAACGTATCCGTCAGAAGAGACCTCCATCGTGATAACTAAATCAAAAGCAGTGAATTGTTGGGGTTTTTTTCCCCCATTTGTAAAATTTACTTATTTATTTTTATTTAATTTTATTTTTTTCAGTGCCCTGAGTCATTGTTTATGCTCCACACCCAGTATTCCATGTAATACGTGCCCTCCTTAATCCCCACCACATGGCTCATCCCCCAGTCTCCTCCCCTCCAAAACCCTCAGTTTGTTTCTCAGAGTCCACAGTCTCTCATGCTTCATCTCCCCCTCCAATTTCCCCCAATTCACTTTTCCTTTCCTTTTCCTAATGTCCTCCATGTTATACCTTATGCTCCACAAGTAAGTGAGACCATATGATAATTGACTCTCTCTGCTTGACTTATTTCACTCAGCATAATCTCTTCCAGTCCTGTCCATGTTGATACAAAAGTTGTGTATTCATTGTTTCTGATGGCCGAGTAATATTCCATTATATATATGGACCATATCTTCTTTATCCATTCATCTGTTGAAGGGCATCTTGGCTATTTCCACAGTTTGGCAACTGTGGCCATTGCTGCTATGATCATTGGGGCACAAATGGCCCTTCTTTTCACTATACCTGTATCTTGGGGGTAAATACCCAATAGTGCAATTGCAGGGTTATAGGGTAGCTCTATTTTTAATTTCTTAAGGAATCTCCACATTGTTTTCCAAAGTGGCTGCACCAACTTGCATTTCTACTAACAGTGTAAGAGGGTTCCCCTTTCTCCACATCCTCTCCAACACGTGTTTCCTGTCTTGTTGATTTTGGCCATTCTGACTGGTGTAAGGTGGTATCTCAATGTGGTTTTGATTTGAATCTCCCCGATGGCTAATGATGATGAACATTTTTCACGTGTCTGTTAGCCATTTGTATGTCTTCTTTGGAGAAGTGTCTGTTCATGTCTTCTGCCCATTTTTTGACATGGTTGTCTGTTTTTTGAGTGTTGAGTATAAGGAATTCTTTAAGATCTTGTGTCATTTGCGAATACCTTCTCCCATTCTGTAGGTTGCCTCTTTGTTTTGTTGACCGTTTCCTTTGTTATGCAGAAGATTTTGATCTTGAAGTCCCAAAAGTTCATTTTCGCTTTTGTTTCCTTTGAAAGGCAGTGAATTGTAAGTAAAATTCCCAACTAACACACTGAAAGTGGTGAGTCCTGTAGGTTGTTATGTCAATAATAAGACCGTTTTTGCTCACACAGTTACAGTATACTTAAGCGTCTTGCCTATGTTACCTACATCGTGAAAGACTGGAAAACATCACTTTTTAAAAAATTTAATTCTGTGTGAAAGATAGATTTATTTTTTTTCTTCTTTATTCTTTTTTCAATGGCTTTATTTATATGTGCCTCTCCAACCCTGTAGCTTAACAAAGAGCTTTATGATCCTTTTTACTATGTTTCTCCCTCTTCTAATTTTCTGGGGTATTATCTAAATCAGGTTATGCCTTAGGAAGAATGTTGAGAATGTAGACCTTCACTTGTCATGTGTTGTCAGAGCAGCAAAGAGTTTGAGAACTATAGGATGGAGGAGTGGTGGTTCTGGGCAAGTCAAGGGCAGGCTTAAATTTTTATTTATTTATGTATTTATTTATGTATTTATTTGCTAGCCTGTTTCTAAACTGAGAGAAAGCAAAAAAAAAAAAAAATAGGTGTGAGAAAGAAGTTTTGTGAACTAATATACTGAGCAGATGGGTGGTTTGCATACCAGTCATCACTATCCTGATAAAAGGAGGTGACTTTATTTTATCTCAGCACATTAAAGTTGAGAAGTGCCCAGAGCCACAGGGCCAGACCCTCCCCTCCCCTTAGCAAAGGAGTGGCTCTGGGCTTCCAGTGTCTGGAAGGGGCGTGAGGGTTACTGATACCAACAGATCGGTGACATCCAGTGGCACATTGAAACTGTCCCAGGTCTGCCGTGGCTCCCCTCAGGCTCTCACCATCAAGGGAAGCATCCACATTTCCCAGGGAACCTACTCCCCAGCTTGTAGCCATTTATTTTCAGTGGAATTTTGGAGTCATGCTAGGTTCTGGCTTTGAGTGTGACTCTTCTGTGTATCGCTGGGTTCATTTTAACTGAGCAAAGCACCTGGAGCTTGGGAAGATGAGGGGCAAATGATCTCTCGGGGAAGCAGTTGTCCATGTAGATCCTTTAGCAATCTGCACAGGAAATCTTGGGCCTCTGAGTTTGAGGTCTGGCTTGAGAGATGCTATAGGCTTGTACCGAGGAATCCATCCACTCAAGAGCCCATGAGACCCCCACCTGTGCAGCCTTCGGCAGAGGTCCTATCCACCTCCCTCTCTACTGTGCATGTTACGATAAACCATTTACCTTCTCTGAACCTCCGTTTCTTATTCGTAAAATAATGATGATGCCTCCTTCGTGGGGTTATTTCAAGGATCAAGTGAGATAACATATAGAAATGCTATCATATTCTAAGTTACTGTAGGAATATTAGTATAAAAGTAGTTATCATACTTCTATTTCTTGTCAATTTATAGTCAGTTGTCATCATGCAGAGATGGATGAGGGTTTGATGTTTTTTTAGTAAAATAGGAAAAAAAAATCATGTTTTGCCTTAGAAGCTGAAAGAAATCTCTTCACATCATGAGCTGTTTCTTGGGAGTCTAAAATAATTCAGTGTTTGGAACATGGTGTTTAATGTGGAGCCCTGTTGATCTAATTTTATTTGAATTTTGGAGCTTAATTGAAACCATCCACACAACAAAGTCCTTAGCAGTGGATACCCTAACAGGCTGGTGAAACACACTGATAAGTCCCGTGTCAGACATCAGTAGTATTGTTATTACTGGCCCTAATCAATACATATCTTTAATTAATGGCAGCTATTGTTTACTGAATGTCTACTGAGTGAGTACTTTACAAACGTCATCTCATTTCATTTCATCCACACAGCAATCCCACGAGACAGGAACTTCCATAACTAGCTTCCTCCTGTTTGCAGAAGGAAGAAAAAAGTCTTAAGAACAGTCACAGTCACTTCCTGGCAGATTTGGTATTAGGATGCATGTCCACCTGCCTCCAAAGCCCTGTCCCGTATGTCACACCATTTTCCTAAACCTCAGTTCTTAGATGTATTATTTTTCCCTTGGAAAGTCTGAAAAGGGGGAGCTCTTGGAGCCCCAGGAAAGGGCTCTGTGTTTTAAATATTGAAACAATTCTTGGATATGACCTTTATCATTTTGATTCTGCAGTTGTCTCAGCCTCCAAATCTTCTTGAAAGAACCAGTATGCCCAACTTACACTCCCTCGCCACTTCTTCTTTTCTTAAATGGCTGGAATCCACGTTCTGCCTTCAGCCTCTCATTGAAACCACTCTCATGAAGAGATCTCTTATCTACTAACTCCAGTGACATTTTCTCTGGGAAGGAGTCAGTCCTTCCTTGTTCACACCTGCCACCGCCTCCTTCTCCTCCCTCTCCCTGTCTGGCATCTCTTGCAGTGTGACTCTGGCCCCCAGCACAGTAATGGAATGGCTTGCACAAGGGTTGACGACGACTTCAGACAAGCAAGTCCATGGCCTCTGCTCCTGCCTCACCCTTCTTTTTTTGGCCATGGCATTTAAAACTGCTGACTTTCCTCCCAGGGGAATTCTCCTCCTGTCGTTTGGGACCTGCTGTCTCTTTCAGGCTCTGCTCTGCCCTCATGGTAGTACCTTGTCTTTACTCTCTTGTTACCGCTCTTCCTCCCGCTGCCAACACACAGACCTTGGGCTGGTCCTCCGCCCTCTTGGTCTGGTCCTCAGAGGTCCCCCTTCACAAACACATGGAATTAACTCACTATTTAAATGATGCTGCCAGAATCTCAGCCTACAGCCCTAACCTTTCAGGTTCAGCTCCAGACCTTCTTTTCTGTCTGCTTCTTATCTTCTCTCTCTGGGGGTCTCATGCATCCTTCACCTCGGAGGTTCTGAAAGGGAACTCCTTACCTTCTTGTCTGTCGACCAGCACTCATGGTAGCCCGCTGGACTCGCCTGCGTCTTCAGGTCTTGGCCCACATTCCATCAGCTGCTTGGCTGCCCACAAAGTCCTATTGTCCCCTGTCTCCTCATGTTCTCTCACAATCCCCCCTCCCTCACCCTCCCCTCCTCCCCACACTTTCTCTTACCCAGGAGCCATCCCCGTACCCCCTCCACCTGCCAACTCCTCTCTTCATCCACGCCATGCACGGTCAAGTCGCGTTATTCTCCTACTCCAAAATCTTTAACCGCTCTACATAGCCTGTTTAAAAAAATTCCTACCCTCAGCATTCTCCATGCCCCTCCCCAGCTGCCCTCCTGGCTTCCATTCCCACATATCCACACCCTACTTGTCCCTCAGAGCTATGTGCAAATTCCTTCACTTTCATGATGCTTCTCATGATGTCTTCTCTGAAATCCTCTGGTGCTATGGCCTGCCTCCCCTGGGGACATGTGTGGTCCATTCTGCCAGCTCTGTGATATCACCAGAAAAGACCTCATTAGAGACAGGGTTTTTGTCCTGCTCATCTTTGTATTCTAAACATCTGGCATAGGGTTACTTTCTTCTGAGATTGGATGTCCTATAGATGTGAAATGAAAGTTGTGTCCTAGAATAGCTATTAAATAGCTTAAAGCAGCAAACCGAGATTTAAATTTTTTTTCTCACTGTAAAGCCCCATTGTCTTCCAGCCATTCTGCTAACAGCTGATCGAAATGCCCTTGAGCATTTGCTCTTTTCTTTGGGTGCTAACTCTTTTGCAGTGTATGCTGTCGTAATCTCCCCTAACAACCCAAAAGCTCTTGAAATAAGAGATCTGATGATCCTTGTATCCATCAAAGACCCAGCATATAGTAGTTCTATTTGTTATGAATAAACAAACCATTTATATAAAGTTAACAAGTCCAGAAGAATATTAGATCTCTTTACAAAATAATATTTTGACCATGGAGTTTAAATGAATGCAAGAAAATATGTATCGTGTCGTTGGCTTGACACATGGCTATTAAAACTAAGGAGTAAAATACAGATCTAGAAACATTTTGGATGTTGCGGAAGCCCTGTGTTGGGAACACAGACCATAGGATTTTGGCCGACACCAGTTCATTTCATGTCTTTGCCAGAATGTGGACGTACCACTCAGTGTCCCATGCCTCCTTGTTACGTTTTTCCGCATGAATGGCTGGTAGGGAGCCAGCAAGGTAGCCTGTTGGGTTTCTGTCCTTCCTTCCTGTCAGCAGGGCCATAATCTACTCAAGAAGTAAGTGTAGAAATAGTAGGAACTGAATTTCAGATGAACACTTGCAACCTGCTAGTAAAATCCAAAGCAGAAAAGCTACGATATAGTTGTTTTCCACTTATCAAAATGAAGTCTGTGGACTCACAGGCTGCCACTGATCTTCCTTTGGTAAAAACTAACGTGCCATCAGTTTTTCCCACAGTGGGAAGGCATTTACCCCAAGCCGCCTTCTCTGTCTGAAGTCATTGGTCAAGGGCTGTAGGTGCAATTTAGAGACACAGAAAAGGTAAAAATATGAAGCCTCTATCTCACTTCGTTCCTGCTTAAAACCCTCCAGGGGCCGCCTCCTTTGCCTTCAGAATAAATTCCAAGCTCAGCATGAAAGTTGTTTTCTGGGCCCCACATTTCCCTATGGGGTCATTCCTCACACCTTGTTCTGGCTTTATACTGTGCACAGCCACGCCGAGTACCCTGCCTTCCCGGGCGCCCGCTCTTTCACACCACAGGCCCTGCTCTCCCTTCTCGGAACTCCCTTCTCTGCCTGTGTTCACCTTCCTCCTCATTACTCCATTCACTTGGCTAATTTGGACTCCTCCTTGAAAACTTGAATCCTGTTTCGTCCAGAAACCTTCCTCTCTGGCTAAGAGGCCTCCTTTGTGCTCCTTCCAGATCCTTGAGCTCTGTTTAGTGACCCAGCACTGATCTACTCTGCTCCGCTCTCTCTTTGCACCAAGACCATTGGCTTCTTGAAGGCAAAGGCCATCATTTTATGTTTGGGTCCCCAGAGTGTGGTGGATGACCTTGCATGCTATGGGCACTCAAACAAGTGATTGGAGTGACTGAATCTGGAAGTGTCACTATTCATGGTGCCATACACTGGCCACAGCACTCGAAAGGCTGAGACTTATAGACCCATTGGTGGTAGGCCTGCTTCCTGGCACAAGCCCTTAGGTTTCTCCTATCGAGTACTGGCCAAACACCCCAGGCTCAGCCAAGCCACAGGTTCCCAAGCAAGCTTAGATGCCCTCATTAGTCATGAAATTAAATCCCCAAAATCCATACAAGCTGAGAAATTTGAGACAAACTCCCTCACAGCTAGTAGGGAAAACCAGATCATCTACGATGGATCAGGTGGCAAGAAGCGCTGTGCAGAGGGGAACAAGAGAAAGGGAGGGAAGGCTGCGGCGTCAGGTGGGGTGGTTGGAGAGACCATCAGTGATCATGAGGATGATTGCCACACCTATAAATCGGGTACCCAAGGACCTTGCTCAAAGCTTGAGGTGAGCTTGGGGAAAAGAAAAAAAAATTGAAAGGAAGTCGACCCCAGAAGGCTTGCCAGAAAAGTGTCTAAAGTTTGGAAATGAAATTCGCTCTGACAACTCTTTTTGCAGCAAGGTGATTTGTGACCATGCTGTGTGCATTGTGATCTGACAAAATGGGGCGAATCATGGAGTCTGTGGTGTTATTCAGGTCAAGCCCTGCCTTTGAGCCGAATCCAAGCCCTGCAATTGCTCCCCTCCCCGCTGCAGCCATCTCCACCTTCCAAATAAGCTGGTGGGTTGTTGCCAGCCGTAGCAGTGCCCTTGGCTCTGCCCAGAATCAGTCAGTCAGAAGCTAGCTGCCGAGCTCCTGCCACGTACCTGGAGCTGGGACCAATGTTCGTTATATCTGTTTAGATCCGTGGAGAGACGCT
Organism: Taxidea taxus jeffersonii; assembly: GCA_003697995.1. Taxonomy (NCBI): domain Eukaryota; kingdom Metazoa; phylum Chordata; class Mammalia; order Carnivora; family Mustelidae; genus Taxidea; species Taxidea taxus. The sequence goes on along the minus strand of ML104940.1, from coordinate 23,360 downwards.
CACGCCCCTCCATCCTGCAGTCCTGCTAAGGAGACCAAATTCTTGCATGGATAGAGAACACTCCATACACACTAGAAGGCGATTTATAGTTCAGTTCAAGATTATGTGATGCCGACTTTAATAGCTGTGGAACAGAGACCTTAAAGCACTGCTTTGTGCACCAGGTGCTACACTTCCCACGCTGGTCTCCTCTGCGTGGCTCCGCATGCACCGTGATGTTTGCCAGTGTCACGGTCTCTGTTTTACACGTGAGGAAGCAGAGGTCTGCCTAACTACCTGTCTCCGCAGGATTCCCAGCGGGCCTCAGTGCGCCTCTGGGTCGATGAGACGTTGCCTCTTTTCCAGTTGCTCCGTTGCTTTTCCCATTTCATAAGGTCACGGTGAAGATGAGCAAGAGACCTTGAAAGAAGCCCTTGGCACAAGTGCTGGCCAGAGAGCTGGTGGAGACAGTAGAAGGTGACCCTGGATTTCACCACCTGTTCCTTTGCCTTCCTAAAGGCTTCTGCCCGACACCTGAGCCCAGCCCCACCAAGCAGGCGAGTTTAGAGCAGGCAGAAGAGCTGTCTGTCTAAAGGGAGGAACCTACTGCTTTAATGGTGATTAAAAAATGTAGCTTCACCCGAAGCCAGGATTTTCTTCCATGGCATGGGAATAGGGAAAAAGAAAAGGAAAAACGGTAAGAAACCCACTGGGTTTGTTGGTTAGGAGACTCCTGCTGCTGGGCGACAGTTTTAGAAAAAACTCTATACTTTGAAGTGTGGCTGCTTGTTCTATTCTTGATAAACCATTGCCTTTCTCACCTGATTTCCATATCATCACTTAGAGCTCTACACGGATCTAAATATATATGCTTATACTCAGATGTGTTCTTTTCTCCTGATTATCTAATCTTTGAAGAAATCGCTACAATTGTTCCCTGCCCGGGCTGACTGCACTGTTCATAGCAAGCCATCCATTGTGACCAACTCCTTGAAGTCAGTAGGCATCTTCCCTCCAGTCAGGTCTTGAGGAGGAAGCTCAGTGGCCTTGCCCACGGCCCGTGAGCTCTCCATTCCATGTGAAGTTGAAGCAAGCTTTCTGCGGTTGAGGCCAAGTCACTGATATAAAGAGGCTTTTGTACTCCAAGTTTTGCGTTGGATTTTCAGTGTGGTAAAGACATCTATAGGATCTAAACGAGCAGCAGGAAACATTACTTCCTCATCACACAATTCAAAAGAGTCACAGGTGAATTTTGCATTTGGTATTGTAAGAGCTTCCCAATTAACAATGGCAGATGCCACCCAGAGTTTCCTCCCCCCCCCCAAAAAAAAAATAGAAAAAGGCTCCTTTACCACACATTTATTCGTTTCCCAACAAGTTTCCAGCCTGCTTCGAGAAGACTTTTTAACACACACTTTGAGTTACAAGTAACGTTTAGTGCAGAAGTAATACCTACAACGTTTGCTAATGACTGTGGCAGAAAAGGAACATATTTTTGAAACTGGGGCACGCAGGAGCCCCGAGTTCTTTTCCTGTTTCTCCATGGACTGGCTGGGGAACCGGAGGTCCTCTCATCTCCATTTTGCCAAACCTCCAGCAGTCTCTATGCAAAATGCCCCCTCTGTGTGCTACCTACCTGGGATGAGAGTGCGTTCCCAATAGAGGAGAATTGGTAGAACAGTTTGTAGGGTGAAAACGTAGTGAAAAATGTGGGCAGGGAACCCACGAATGCTTTCTCATGGATTACAGAGGGCTCCGTTTTCGTGGCCATAGAAGTTGACTGTAGGAAAGTCACGGCGCATTCAAATACATGCTGCCGGTTATACCTGTGCATTTTACAAAGCTCTGCTCCTCCCACTGGGCGGAGAGAGTTGCATATGGGATCAACCGAGGTGCTCCCAGATAGCCTGACGTCATCTGTTTCAAAGTTTAGACTTTGTAGCTGATTAGGGTCAAAAGCAGAAGTGATGCCTTTGGCATCTTGGGATGGCCATGGATGATGAATTTCATGCCATCCAAACTCTCAAATGTTCCAGAAGCTGTTCTCCAGATAATCAAAGGAGAGCCAGGCTTGGTTCAGGCAAAAGTGGGTCAGTGTTTCAGTGGGAAGCCTCTCTCAGCCTTGGTGTCCTACAAGAGAATGCCATTTGGTTCTTTGGGTTTTCCTTTTAAATCCAGTTTTCCAGAGCACTTTTCTCAGTTTGAACTCTTTCTGGAACTTAGTAACATGTTTATTGAGTACCTGCTCTGGGCTAGACCATGAGCTAAGTTCTGGGGGATATGAACTTTAAAGAAGTTACAGATGGATGGATGGGTGGATGGATGGATATACTATTTTCTTTTTTTTTTTATTTTATTTTCTCAGTGTTCCAAGATTGTTTATGCACCATACCCAGTGCTCCATGCCATATGTGCCCTCCTTAATACCCACCACCAGGCTCACCCAACCCCCTCCTCCCCCAAAACCCTCAGTTTGTTTCTCAGAGTCCACAGCCTCTCATGGTTCATCTCCCCCTCTGATTTCCCTCAATTCACTTTTCCTTTCCTTCTCCCAATATCCTCCGTGTTATTCCTTATGCTGCACAAGTAAGTGAAACCATGTGATAATTGACACTCTCTGCTTGACTTATTTCATTCAGCATAATCTCCTCCAGTCCTGTCCATGTTGATACAAAAGTTGGGTTGATTATCCTATTTTCAAAGAGATCCTAGTTTGGCATAGGTAAAATAAATTAATCTCCATTGCCTTGTCACGAGTACAAGTAGGGATTTTAATAATCGTAATTAGAAAGATCAAGGAAGATCTTTATCGTGATGGCAAATTTGAGCTAAGTTGGGTTTTGAAAAATGGTAGAAGTTGAGAAGGCTGAAAAGTAGAAGAAAGGCATTGCAAGACTGAATGATGCAGTGAAAGGAAAGCACACAGCGAATGTTAGGAGCCTTCCGTGTGGCTGGTGGGGAGCCGTGTGGGAGCAGTATAGCCGTGGGGGGGATAAGTCTGGGAAGGTGCAGGAGCCCCAACAGTGCAGAGTTTGGACCTTTTCCTGTCAGACATGATGATGGTCATGTTTGCTTTTAGAAGAGAAAGAAATCTTAGGAGGAGAAGAAACTTGAAAATGGAACACCTGTTAGGAACATTTTGCAGTGGAAGATAATGCATGAAACCACAGGGCCCGAACCATGGCCGTGGCTGTGGAGTAGCGTGAGTGGATCACAGAGGAAGGTAGAACCAACAGGGCTTTCCACTCATTGAACCCCGTAGAGCAAAATAAAGAGATGAATAGAGGATTTGTTCTAATTTTGTTGACTGAGTGGATGGTGAGGCCATTTGCAGAAAACCCCCACGAAACAAATGGTTTTGTCCCCCAAATATAGGGCCTGGCCAACTGCAAGTCTTAGCAGATTTAGGTCACACTTACCTGGATCCCCCAACAGAGAGAGAGAGAGAGAAAACATGAAGCTTCATGTAAAGTTAGGCCATCGTGAGACCCTTTCAATGAACTTCAATAGGATGGGACACAGTCTCTCAAAAAGAGAAGGTGGCCTTTTTTTTTTTTTTTCTGTTTTTGTCATTTTGAAGACTAGTTTTTTTGTTTTGTTTTGTTTTGTTTCTTCATCTATTCCCTGATCATAATTCAAGGTTTTGTTTTTACTCATCAGAATGACAGGAAGTTTTCAAAGTGTGTTTCCTTCAAGTTTGGCCTCAGCCTTATTTTCAGGATTAGGCGTTTGTTTTTCCATTTGCCTCCATGACAACCAAGCCCAGAATTCCTATATATAGTCATCCAGCGCCCATTGTCCCCCTGGCCATTGTAGCATAATCTCGTGCATCCAGGCCAGAGAGCTTCACTGGTGAAGGAAGATGGGGAGGCACCGGGGTCCTTGGCCTGTAGATTTTCAAGGCACAATCAAAAGAAGGAAATAAAATAGTGTGGCTGCCTCTGGAGATTTATGTTCCCCTTTAGACACTATCCAGAAGTTGAAATGGCTCGTGTTCCATAGCTTTGTTTCTAATAGGATTTTCTTTTAGAATGTCCCACAGAGAGCATTTTTGAGACTCTTCAAAGGAAGTGCTTAGAAAGTTGCATTGATGATTTGTACTTCGTGGTATTCTGGAGGCCAGATTCTGCTCTGTGTTAATAGTGTGAAGTAAACAACAGGTATCTTGAGAAACAGAGGGAGTTGAGTTTCAAAGGGATTCAGATAGAACCTAAGAAAAGTTATTAAATAAGTAAACGTTTTGTGTGAATCATCTTGGCAGCGTATTGTTTTCTTAACTTCAAATGATAGGTGATGGATGGAGAGATAGGCAGGCCCGCATTTAAGAAAGTTGTACACAAATTCAATCCCACAATATTTTCCTACATACCTTTTTTCATAAGTACCTTTCTTTATGAAAGGACTGTGAATCTCTGTGGCTATAAAAGCATGTGAGGTACTATTCCTGCCAATCTAAAATGTAAGCTCCACAAGGATCCTTGTTTTTTCTTACTGATGTATCCCAAGTGCTTTGAGGTACCTGGCACGTAGAAGCCTCTCAATAAATATTCTCTGAATTAATCGAAAACTGGGAATGAATATATAGACTGATGTAGTAGAAACTCTTATTTGATGTGATCAATACCCACCTTCTCAGTTATATTTGAAAGTTACTAAATGCAGAGAATCCTTTTTAAAATGTCTTAAGCTGGGGCACCTGAGTGGCTCAGTGGGTTAAAGCCTCTGCCTTCGGCTCGGGTCATGATCCCAGGGTCTTGGGATAGAGCCCTGCATCAGGCTCTCTGCTCAGTGGAGGGCCCACTTCCTTCTCTCTCTCTGCCTCTCTGCCTACTTGTGACCTCTCTCTCTCTGTATCAAATGAATAAAACCTTTTAAAAAAATAAATAAATAAAATGTCTTAGGCATCTAATTTTCACCTACAAAATAGACTCATTCACCAGTATTGAGATGTAGGGCCAAGCGTATGTATTGGAGTCCTTTGGTTGAAGGTCCCCATTTCCTCCATGGCATAAACAACAGGTACCTACATTGTATCATGTGTTACTTCCAGAGTCCACTTCTTTTAAGTGGAGTGGTAATTTAGACATTTGTGGAACAGTCTTAGAGCATAGTCCTTCTAGGTTTTTATGTTCTCAATCTTTTATAGTTGGTCTTGCCAAAACATAATTTTACATAAAAAAAATTAAAAAAAAATTTTTTTTAGCAACTTGACTTTATCAAGTCTTTCCAAAGCATTCAATGTAGCTTTCATAGAAATGACGCCTTATACCCATATTTCATCATTTTAGGTCATATTAATGATGTCATACAAGCTCAGTAGCAAATAGAGCAGGTACAAAGAAGTCTGGGAGCAAATCCAATGGGTGGTTGTTAACATCAGCTCAACTGTTGGAAGCAGAGAGGGACAGGCCTGCTGGAGGGTAACCCCCAGCACTAGTCCAGACACTGCTGCCTTCAGTCTTTTTGGGTCAATGTGTTTTAGGGTCAGAGGCATTGATCTGGCCAAATGTGATGGTGGAGGTTGCTTAGCGGACTGCGCGAGTGTAATGTGAGATGTAATGAGATCAGGCTAGAAACCCAGTGTGTCTGTGCTGACAGAGCACTGAGGAGAACAGCATCCCATCTGGATTGTTGGGAAAAGTCATCACAGTGTAGACGACATTTCCACTGTGCTCTGAAGGATGGGTAGGTCTTTGCCAGGCAAAAAAGGGAGGAAGAGTGCTTGGTGGCCCTGGTCAAGAACTCCCAATGATGAAATAGAGTGTGCAACTGGGAATTGGGAATGAGCTAGACGTGAGGCTGAACACCTGCTCTGGGGCCAGACTGAAGAGCTCTACATACCCCACTCAAGACCTCGCCCTTGGGCCCGGTGGCATAATCCTGTCATAACCATGTGAGTGATAACATGTCTGTGATGTGCTTGCTGGAGTGGAACAGATATCTGAGGAAGGAAGACCAGATAGGAGACCGTTCGAGCTGCCCGTGCAGGATATGAGGGCCTGAATGAACAATGGGAAGGGAAGGCCTAGAGAGGGAAGTGGTTGGAGCGGACACAGGTCTCTGGGACAGTGTACTTGGCTCAGGTGCTGCCGCCAAGGACAGTTGGGAGAAAGAATCTGACAGCTGAAACTAGAACGAAGTGGTGAGCCATTCACTAACGTTCAGACACTTGGGCAAAGGAACAAAAGGGCAAAAAGACCGGTGTGGGCAAAGAGGAAATCGGTCTTCAGCACCTCGGGTATAAGGAGTCTGACAATTTTTTTCAGCATTAGAGGAAGACTCAGTCATCTCAGAGCTTGCTCGGTTTCTCATGGCAGCAGGATTCTCTCGTCCCCACAGATACCTGGGTCACTAGCACAGATGTGAAAACACATAGATTCTCTTTGTCCTTTCCCCGCGTTTATCAGTTGCATGATAGAAGTTGCATGGCATTCCAGAAGTTTCCCAGCTATTAACTAAATTAGATCTTTACCTGCTCTCTTGATATTGTTAGTGTCCCCTTCTCCAGTTTTCTATGATTTCTTGACTGAAAATAGCTGTATTTCCGGCATTTTGGGGGTCCCATACTTTGGATATTTACAGTTGTTGCAGTTCAGTTATTCACAGGTAATATTCTATTTCTGGTTCCTTCTACTACCAAACTTGAGTTGCTAAATTGCCTGGTTTTTTTTTAAGGGGTAACTAATTTTCTTTTTTATTTTTATTTTTTAACATAGAATGTATTATTTGTTTCAGGGGTACAGGTCTGTGATTCATCAGTCTTACACAATTCACAGCACTCACCACAACACACACCCTCCCCAATGGCCATCACCCTCCCACCCTCCTCCACTCCAGCAGCCCTCAGTTTGTTTCCTGAGATTAAAAGTCTCTTATGGTTTGTCTCCCTCTCTGGTTTTGTCCCATTTCATTTTTTCCTCTCTCCCGCTATGATCCTCTGCCTTATTTCTCAAATTCCACGTATCAGCAAAATCATATGATAATTGTCTTTCTCTGATTGACTTCTTTTGCTTAGTATAATACCCTCTAGTTCCATTCATATTGTTGCAAAAGGCAAGTTTTACATTTTATATAGTATTCCGTTATATACCACATCTTTTTTTAAATGATTTTTTTAAATTTTATTTTTATTTAAACATATAATGGAACCCCACCACCCTCTCCCAACCCCCCTCCCTCCACCCGTTTGTTTTATGACATTAAGAGTCTCTCTTGGTTTGTCTCCCTCCCAATCCCATCTTGTTTCATTTTTTTTTTATACCACATCTTCTTTATCCATTCATCTGTTGATGGACATCTAGGCTCTTTCCATGGTTGGGCTATTATGGACATTGCTGCTGTAAACATTGGGGTGCAGGTACCACTTTGGATCAGTACTTTTGTATCTTTGGGGTAAATACTTAGTAGTATGATTGCTGGTTATAGGGTAGCTCTATTTTCAACTTTTTGAGGAATCTCCATACTGTTTTCCAGAGTGGCTGCACCAGCTTACATTCCCACCAATAGTGTAGGAGGGTTCTCCTTTCTCAGCATCCTCGCCAACATCTCTCATTTCCACACTTGTAAATTTTAGCCATTCTGACTGGTGTGAGGTGGTATCTCATTGTGGTTTTGATTCCCTGATGCCAAGTGATGTTGAGCACTTTTTCATGTGTCTTTTGGCCATTTGGATATCTTTGCAGAAGTGTCTGTTCATGTCTTCTGCCCATTTCTTGATTGGATTATTTGTTCTTTGGGTGTTGAGTTTGATAAGTTTGATGATCTTCTTTAGAGATTTTGGATACTAGTCCTTTATCTGATATATCATTTGCAAATATCTTCTCCCCCGTTCTATTGGTTGTCTTTCAGTTTTGTTGACTGTTCCCTTTGCTGTGCAAAAGCTTTTGATCTTGATAAAGTCCCAATAGTTCATTTTTGCCCTTGCTTCCCTTGCCTTTGGCGATGTGTGTAGGAAGAAGTTGCTGCAGCTGATATCAAAGAGGTTGCTGCCTGTGTTCTCCTCGAACATTTTAATGGATTCCTCTCACATTTAGGTCTTTCTTCCATTTTGAGTCTAATTTTATGTATGTTGTAAGGAAATGGTCCAGTTTCATTCTATATGTGGCTGGCTGTCTAATTCTCCCAACACCATTTGTTGAAGAGACTATCTTTTTTCCATTGGACATCCTTTCCTGCTTTGTCAAAGAATAGTTGGCCGTAGAGTTGAGGTTCCATTTCTGGGCTCTCTATTCTGTTCCATTGATCTATTTGTTTGTTTTTGTGCCAGTACCATACTGTCTTGATGATTATAGCTTTTCAGTAGGACTTGAATCCCAGAATGGTGATGCCACCAGCTTTGCTTTTTCTTTTTCAACACTCCTCTGGGTCTTCAGGGTCTTTTGTGGTTCCATACAAATTTTAGGATTATTTGTTCCATTTCTGTGAAAAAAGTTGATGGTAGTTTGATAGGGATTGCATTAAATGTGTAGATTGCTCTGGGTAGCATAGACACTTTCAAAATATTTGTTCTTCCAATCCATGAGCATGGAATGTTTTTCCATTTCTTTGTGTCTTCCTCAATTTCTTTCATAAGTTGTTGTATAGTTTTCTGAGTACAGATTCTTTGCCTCTTTTGTTAAATTTATTCCTAGGTATCTTATGGTTTTGGTTGCATTTGTAAATGGGATTGACTCCCATCTACATAGTACTAGAAGTCCTAGCCTCAGCAGTCAGACAACAAAAAGGATTAAAAAGCATCTGAATTGGCAAAGAAGCCAAAGTCTCACTCTGTGCAGATGATATGATACTTTATGTGGAAAACCCAGAAGATTCCACCTCGCCTGTATTTCTCAAGAAAATTAGAATTCAGGCATTATTTTGAACTTTCTATGCTATTTTAGATTTTAAATTCTCCCTTATGCGATCTACCCTACTCTACTCTGGCATACATGTTTTTCCATTCAGACTCATCCTCTGATCTTCATTCTTTTTCCATGTCGGAATTAAGTGACTTCCTCATTGTGATATGAATGGAGTTATTTCATTTCTATTTAAGACTTAAGGTGGAAACGTGGTGAATTAACATTCCAGCATCTTCATATCTAGTGTTGACTTCATTAATGAACACACTGACTAATACTAGTTATTAATGGGCACTCAAGTTTCTTTTGACATTCTCCTCCGTCTCTCTTCTTCCAACCTGCCATCAGTCATCACGTACTGATTTTGCTTCTTCTCCACTTAGCTCTCTGTGGATGTCTCTATCGAGATGTTTATTTCTCTGCATTTATCATAATCAGTTCTTTACATGTCCATCTGAGACAGTGAGCTGCTTGAGGGCAGGAACCAAATCCTGTGCCCAGAACTGAGTCTCCTGTTGACGGAGATGCTCAGTAAATATTTGCTGAACAAATGGATATAATTGAAGTATTTGCCCCCCTGGATGCCCCTCATTTGCCTAAAATCCTTTGTCTTTTCATTTTCTCCTGGTACTTGGTTCACACTGACCAAAAGAGCCTGCCTCCCCAAGTCTGCACGAAAGTCTAGCTCAGATAGAATTAAGTGTGGTTGCTGGCACCAAGATCCTTCTGCCACTTTTGTACCTTCACTCACATCCTGTCTGGAGCTGCAGAAAATTGAGAATTGATCTCCCTGTACAGTTTCCCTTTTGTATCACTCAGAACATAAGGGGGCTTTCCTCTGCAGCACCCACAATTTACTGCCCAACTGATTCTTACTCTTCTTTGGGTCTCCCTTAATCTTGCAACAGTTAAATTCTCCTGCTACTGACTGTTTATTTGTTCTCCTTGACATCAGTGGGGTAAGTTTGCCAGACGTGGAGAAGGCCTGTATTGACACAATAGCTCTGCTTGCCCCCCTGCTAGAGCCCAGCTCTGAGAAGGTGTCTTCTTGGACTTTGACTCCCTATTGCCCGCGCATAGGCTGGCACTAAGAGGGTGTTAACTAAATGTTTGTAGCCTCAGAATATTCCAGAATGCTTCATTCTGTCATGCTTTTTGTACTGCCAGAGTTTACATGTTTGTCATTCATCTTTATAAAATCAAATTTCTTATGATTGTTTCTCTGCTGGCTAATTTTTAGAGAAAAAAGAAGAAAAGAAAAAAACCCCTTGAAGTGATAGTCCCCTGGGTTTGGTGGCATTCTGCGAGATAGACTTTAACAAGATGGTCTTCCATTTCTCCAGGAACATGACTCAGTGAGAGGGCTAGGAGATTTCCTCTGGAACCCAGCCCTTTCCCTGGTTCAAAAGCCTGTCCAAGAGCCACCGGAAAGCAGCCACCCATCTCCTGGCTGTGTACCTTTCTTTTCCCAGCCAAAACCCACCTGAGGAATTTCAGAGCAGCATTATTTGAGGGCAGGTTATCAGACATCTGTGCAAGTGTGACATTTGGGCCGTCGGGTTTTTGACACTGGGTATCTGCTGTGTTCTCCTGCGTGGCCTGCTGCTGGACTTGTCGCCTATGTGATCCCGTGTTTTCATTTTTATGAAGCATCTTAAAATTTTTGGATATTCTTTTTCTTTCCCACGTACCTTGCTTTATTTTTCCCCCACATGCTCTGAAAGGCCCCTTCACATCCCATTCACTGTTATCCCCTATCTGTTCCGTTTTCATTTCTATCCTAAAATTATTTTCGTGACTTTCAATTTTTCTGTCACTTTTTCTCCCTGCTCTCTGCTATGTATTTATTGTTGATGGACCACTCAGATGTTCTTTCTTATTCTTCTGGCTTGTATAACGGGACCGCAGATCACCATTGGGTATAGGTACTTGATGGGCAAGACTCAGCTTTTAGAGTCTGATGAATCTTTGTTGAAATCCAACCTCTGCCTCTTACTAGCCGGGTAACCAACGGCCTCAACTACCTCATGAGTAAAATTGGGATGAGAACCTAACTGCACACTGTAGTTGTGAGAATTAATTGCTGGCTGTTCAGTAAATTACAACCCACGTCCATAAGCACCATGACCGTCTGTGCTAAAATTCTAGTTTGATCTTGATTTTACAAAATATATTTTTATAGACTGTTGACAAAACGGATAGCTACCCATGACTTAGATTCATCTTAAAACTATAGCTGTACTTGATAATGTAATTTCTAAAACTTTGCACGTAAATTAAGTCACAGGTCAGAGAATTAAGCTTTTAGATGGCAGGCATATGTCAGGGTTGGGTTAGGAATGTAGGGACCAGCCTGGTCTCTGCTTTTGGTTCCACTGTAAGTATTACTGGCCATCTAACTGATAAAGATGGGATCTGAGTGACCACCTCGGGTTCAGTTTCCCCCTGCATTCACTCCCTCTGCTTCAGGTGCTGTATATCTCAGTGACCACAAACCTGGCTGGCGGAAACAGAGTTTTTTCACTTTCTGTAAGCTCAGAATTTTGAAAATAGTCTTAATGATGATTTTTAACCTCTGTGATGTGTCCCTTCACCTCTAACAATCTGTTTGCCTTTCTAACCTGGGCACAAAAACGACCCTTTTCCTGTTCCTCAGGCTGTGTCTCGTGAACAAGTTGGGATGTTATATAGTTTAGCAAATGGGCTTTTTTAAGATCGGTAGAATCATACACGCTCACGTCTTTGTCACTTTAGTGCCCAAAGTGCTAAAATTGTACATTATTCACAAACTCCCAAGTGAGAGAGAATGAGAGACATAGTGTGTCTTGGCACCAGAGAGGAAAGTAAAGCTCTAAGAAGACCCAAAAAGTTGTAACCTGGGCATTATTACAAATGTACCATAAGTGGTGGGATTTGCCTATCTTTGTAAATAAACCTGTCCATCTGATTTTAACCAGGGGAAAAAAAAGGAATCTGTAACATGGTATACACGGCTGTTCCTTTTGCATTGCCATTTACAAAGGAAGGGCGCTGAGCCTCCCTTTCTTGGAATGCTTTCCCTCACCGCTTCTTGCATTTCTGTTTCTTCAAGTTTCATGTAACATATATATACTGAAGTTAAAATTTAGAATTCGTTTTTTGAGATGGATGGAATGAAATGCAATAGACCCTAGAGACAAGAAAAATGTGTTAAATCAAAGAAGACTCCCTTCCCATGGAGGGTGTCTCCCTAAGAGATTAGTGCAGGTGTGAAGATGGGGTGGATGGAAGGTAGGGGGAGATGAATTTACCTGGCTTATGATTTGAGTCGGAACAATGGACTTCTTTACGCTTCTGCTATAAAGGGATCGAAGCTGTTGGGCCTTTGTCTGATGTGACCACCAGCCTCCATGCTTGCCCTCAGGACTTGCTGAGTTGGGTGTCGGGTCTTGGAGGGAAGTGGCAGCTGCTTTTGGAGAAACGGACCGTTCCTTGAGACAGATGTTCATTTTGGTCTCTGGGTAGATTTGTGGGTGGCTGAGAGCTCACAGGCAATAGGACCCAGCTTTGGCCTTGTTGGTCCCAGAATTTCAGTCCTGCAAAGAGCAAACAGGAGGACAGAGGCTCATGGGGGAGGCTGGCAAGGCAGTGCCCAACCCACAGCTCAGGCCTGTGTTAACAAGAGAGAGGGAGTATACCTTGTGCTTCCTTGTGCCTGTATTAAGCAGAAACTAGTCTTGAGAGCTTAAATAGAAAACATCTTGAACAAACCATGCAGTGGTAAACAAACCTGCTATTGAAAGGAAGAATGAGAAGTTGACAATTGCATTATTGTGATCCTGAGTGGGTTCATCAGCTAGGGTTGAGGAATAAAGAAACCAGAGATAAAAGACTTGAGTAAAATGAATTGGGTTGTGTCATTCCTTTCTTCCTTTGTCTTCAGTTTACACCTGGTAATGAACCCGTGGAGGCTCAGAGGTATTGTTCAACTTTCCTTTTGTTTTATTTTTGTGTGTGTGGCAGGTTTGTTTACAATTTCCAAAGGGGTTTTTTCTCCATCTTGAGGAATACGAATTGAGGAGGGGGAGGAAGAAAACAAGAAGGGAAGGTATTTTAGTATTTTGAAGACAGGAGGCGGCCTCATAATAAGGGAGACTGTTCTCGTTTTTGTTTTTCTTCTGCAAGAGGCCAACGGGATGGATGGTACTAGTTTCATCAAATACGGGTTTTACAGAATTCCTCCGTGTCCTGCCTCAGGGAATCGTGCTTTGGAAAATGAAGTGTCCGTCAAATCAGGAGGAGGCTTGTACAGTCTCTATCCCCTTCCCCCCTTGCTTTTTGAAAGGCTTTAAAAAAAGAGCCCTTTGTTTTCTTTTCAAGGGAAGTTACACTGAAATTCATCCGAGGGGTATTTAGGACTCCATTTGTGTCATTCATAGGCAGCCGTAGGTTGTGCAGGACAATGTTGTCGAAAGCGTAGCCTCAACATTCAAAGCAGCGCGTTGGGAAAAGGTTCAAGACCTTTCTCTCCTCTCTCTCAGTTTTTAAGAAACTGAGATTTTTCCCACCTCCCATCTAGATCAGATTTCTCCACCACATTTCTCCACTGGAGCTTCTCAGGGTTAAGATTTATGGCTGTCATTTCCGACATTTTCCTCCGGATTGCAAACTTGAAAATACCTTTCAGGGAAACTTATTTGGAATTTCATTTTAATGGGATTTATGAATAAATCTCCATCTTAATGCTGACTAAGCTTTAAACATCCATTCCAGGAGAACACTATTAGATCTTTATATTTTAAATTTTAAATCACTTGACTGTGAAGGCATAAAACATTTTTATATTTGTGAGTGCCATGTGCTCGAGCATTTCTGTTAAAGACCTTTTGGGAAGGGGAGGGTTGGCTTGAGTAATTCTGGGCTGCAGAGGAGGACATATGACGTCATTGACTTTCCTTTCTCACCGCGGTGCCTGTGTACTTGCTGTGCGTTTATTTATCTCACCTATGGGGATGGGTGGGTGCTCTATGGCAGCCCGTTACCACGCTGCCGTTTCCTTTAGACCACAGTTGACTTTCTTCCTTCACTTTGAAACCTGTCACCTCAAGAGTTTTATTTTTAAATGCCATGAGCCCTCAAAGTCAGACGAGAAGAAGCGACACTTCCTTCCTACCTGCCTTTCCCCAGATCTGTGTGGTAGGATGTAAATGAAGATGAAAGGTGGATCGTAGTCATCGTCTTTTTAAAAAAAAAAAAAAAAAAAGAAGAAGAAGAAGAAAAAAGAAAAAACACTCCAGACTAATGTTGGGGGTTTTCAGGGGTCAAAGCTCCACTGTGTTCTCTGTGTCCGGTGTCCTCTTCCCCGTCTGTCCACAGACTCCTCCTACTCCGAACCTCCAGATGTTCAGCAGCAGTTGAACCACTATCAGTCCGCCGCGCTGGCGAGGAACAACAGCCGCGTCAGCCCTGTGCCTCTCTCCGGGGCCGCCGGGGGTGCCGAGCAGAAAACCGAGGCTGTTCTGCACTGCGAATTCTGTGAATTCTCCTCTGGCTACATCCAGAGCATCCGACGCCATTACAGGGACAAGCATGGTGGGAAGAAGCTCTTCAAGTGCAAAGACTGCTCCTTTTACACAGGCTTTAAGTAAGTGGCGTGAAGAAAGGCCTTGAGAAACAAGGTGGCTCCGCCTGCTCCGCCCCTCACCACACGCTTCCCTCCATTCTTCTGGGGAAGGCACTGCTCCCGTGGGATCTTACAGGGAGCGGGTCCAGTCTTCACAAAAGGAGGCTAGTTCCAGAGGACTGCTTTGGGGCTTGTGGAAGGGGGCTTGGGAATGAAGCAGTCGCTATATCAGAGCAAACAAGTTTAAATGTTAGAGCAAATGGGCAGCCAAGAAGTGTCAGAGTGTGGTAAAGGATTTCTTGGGCCCAGTGCATGAAGTGATGAGTGTTTTTTCCTGTGGAGGACTATCCTCCCTTTTTTAGATTTGTCTTTAGGGGGAAAAAAAATCTGTGTTTCTGAAAGCAAAGTCAAAGCCAAGAGAGAACATCCAGCAATTATGATTTCCCTGCTACCCTTGCAGAAAATTCCTATTTCTTAAGATCATATTATTGAGAGACACCCAGAGAATCAAGACTCCAGCACTGTGAAGACTAGAACTGAACAACTGTAGAGAGATTGTTCCGATCCATAAAAAGATAATCCAAAGCCACCTTTGCCCCTGTGTATAATAGAAATCAGTGAGGTCAAGGAACAGAGTGCTTCCTGTCATGTGCTCTGGACGCTTCTGATCTAATCTCATTCTGTGCAATGCTGCTTAGTTTAGTGCTTATGAGTGCAGAATGTGGAGCCTGACTGCTTAGGTTTGAGCCCCAGCTTTGCTGCAGGCTGGCAGTGTGACTTTAGACAAGTCCCTAAGCTTCTCTGTGTCTCCTGGTCCTTATCTACAAAATAAAGATAGTAATACTACCTCGCTTATACGACTCGGAGGAGGAATAAATGACCCAATGTATCTAAAGTGCTCAGAATAGTGCCTGGCACAAAGGAAACACTAATAAGCATTATAATATCATTGACAGCCATTATAATAATATAATATTAGATGGCTGTATTACAGGTGTAAAGCTATTATTATCTCCTCCTGTTGCAGTTAGTACCTGAGCCGTAGGCCACTCTAGTTCTTCAAGACAGGCTTCATGGCCAAGAAAAAGCAGTCGGAAGAACAAGGTTCTTTTCCACCAGCACCTTAGTTGATGGGATTCGATGGGAAATGTGTTACAGCTCTGACTATTAATTCGGTTCAGTTGTTTTTCAGATAAATATGTATGTGACCTTAGAATTGAGAAAAGGCTAAAGACCCAGATAACAAGGGCCCACTGATAGGTGTACCTGTTTCCCCAGAGAGAAGCACTTGAGTTAATAAGAAGGGGACCTTGCCCCTTAGACTCATGGTTTCATCCATTTTTATGAGACACCGAAGGCTTTGTAAATGGTGAAGTTTTGAAAAGGATAGAGGGGAAGGCAACAATAGCCTTCCGCCTTCAGGCTGGTAGGACCACTTTGAGTTTAGTTTAGCTGATCTTCAGCTGCCATAACGTCCCAGCCAACTTGCCGTCTCCACCCTGACCTGTGCAGAGTCACATAAGCAGCTGGGAAATCCACGTGACTCCAGTCCTCCTTCCACGCACAGTGAGAACCTCTTTCTCGTAGGGATTTTGGCCTTTTTGCTTTTCATAGGCAGCTTCTCATCTTCTAGAATAAAGTGTTTGGGGAAGTCCATTTCTTTCCAAAGTAAGCCCTGACCCCAGCCAAGTGGCAGAGATTTTCAGAAAGGAAGTTAGCCCTGGTAGTGGATGAGTGACCAAGGAGCTTGTGGTCCGGAAACATGATGAACGACTCTGGTTTGGGCCCTCAAGCCGGGTGGGGGGGGGGGGG
>RCUC01143355.1:0-22665 GCA_003697995.1 Taxidea taxus jeffersonii | reverse complement strand
AAGGGTTTTAATTCGATAAGAATATCATGACCCTTTATAGAGAAGAAACTGAATAGACAGGGAGGTCACGAGAGTTGTTCCTACAAGACTGGTGGGAGATGAGAAAGCTCCCTGAACAATGGCATGGGTAAACAAGAGAAAAGAGAAGAGTCAGCAGTGTTGGATAGTTGGGTGACTAAAATCTTCCCAAACTAGCTTTTCTGAAAGCCAAGTTAAAAAGCAGATGAAGAGAAAGTTTAACAACAGTATTTTCTTTGGTTATCCCTCTTTTCAGACTGCCTAAACCAAGAGCCCAAAGATGATGGCCCTGCAGAAGAATGTGATGGTGAGAAAAGAAAGCCCCCCTTCCTTTCTGACTTGCAGGGTTTAGTTAAGATATGCAAGCCTCGTGCTGGGACATGCACTTTCCAGGCTGGGAAAACAATGGTGGGAGGAAGTGGGGAGGGTCCAGCCTCTGTCAACTCATAGCTGTATGATCTTGGGCAAGTGACCTGATTTCTTCAAGCCTCAGTTTCATCATTTGTAAAATGGACATAATAACTATATGTACCTCACAGATTCACTGGGAAAATGCTGGTAAACCTCTTATCGCAATATCTGGTAAATAGCAAGCTCTTGACAAATAAAAGCTATTTTTTATTATTTTTCCACATACAAAATAATGAACATGTTGCATAGAATCGCCATGTTTCCCAGTTTTATTGAGATACAATTGATATACAACATTGGGTTAAAGTACGCCACATAACAATTTGATATCTGTCTGTATTGTGAAATGTTTATCACAGGAAGTTTCGTTAATAACCTCACAAAGTTACAAAGTTTTTTTCTAGTGAGGAGAACTTTTAAGACAGACAGTCTTGGCAACTTCCAAAAATATAATACATTGTTGTTGATGATAGTCTCGGCGTTGTCCATTATTACAAGCGTTGTCCATTATTGCATCCCCAGAACTTAGTTATCTTATAACTGGAAGTTTGTACCTTTTGACTACCTTTCCCCTGTTTCCCCCACTCCACCACTTCTTTTTAAGATGCTCCCTGTCTAGAGATCTCTCTTTTGCAGAATCTGCATCCCTCCCAAGAAGTCCAGGATTGTGATTTTTGCCTGTGATGTCCTATGTGCATATTAGCTGGGCTGTATGGCCCTTGTATTCTGTTTACATTCCTGTGCCACATTTGCCTTTGATTGTGGCCCTTACAGACTGTGACAGCTGTGTGATGACACTCTTGAACGACCTGGCCACCATGGGTGATGAGCTCCACCTGGTCAAGTCTCAGCTGCATGGCCTGAGTGCCAGCACCAGGTCTCTGGAGCAGATGAAGCACTTGGAGACCCAGATCAAGGACCTGAGGGTAAATACCAGCAGAATGCCTGGCCCAGAATAGCTCCTTGGTGGGTAGATGCTGCATGCAGGGCTACCCCTCAAGCAGGAGAAGGGGAGATGTTCTGTTTAAGGCTCAGAGGGCTTTCCTCCCTCTGATCCAAAAGATGACTAGGTTTTTACTGCTGGAAAGTACTAGTGACACAAAACTGATACTTCTAAGTGAACATTCTTTACTTACTGCATGTTTCTGGGCTAATTTTTCTTCTAGAACCCTTAGCTAAGTATCTTGCATTCAGAAGAATCAAAAACAGATTTGTATTACATTGGTATTAATTCTTTACATGTTTGATGGCAAGGGCGCCTGGGTGGCTCAGTGGGTTAAATGTTTGATGGCATTTTCCAATGAAGCCATGTGGGCCTGAGATTTTCTTTGTTGGAAGATTTTTTGTTTTTGTTTTTGGGTTTGTTTGGGTTTTTTTCAATAAACCATAAGTTCAATCTTTAAAAAATAGATATGGGACTATTGGGGTTATATTTCTTCTTGAGTGACATTTGGTAATTTGTGCCTTTCAAATAATTTTTTCATTTTATCTAAATTATCAAATGTATTGACATAAAATTATTCATATTTTTTCTATTTTATCCTTTTAATATCTGTAAAATCTGTAGTAATATCCTCTTATGGATTCCTGATATTGATAATTTATGTCTTTGCTCTTTTTCTTAATTATTCTGGCTAGAGGTTTATTAGGGTTTTTTTTTAAAGATTTTATTTATTTATTTGACAGAGAGAGATCACAAGTAGGCAGAGAGGCAAGCAGAGTGAGAGGGGGGAAGCAGGCTCGCTGCTGAGCAGAGAGCCCGATGTGGGGCTCGATCCCAGGACCCTGGGATCATGACCTGAGCTGAAGGCAGAGGCTTTAACCCACTGAGCTACCCAGGTTCCCCGGTTTATTAGTTTTAATAATCTTCTTATTTCATTGATTTTCTCTACTATTTTTCTGTTTTCAATTTCCTTGATCTCTGCTGTTATTTATATATATTTTTTTCCTTCTGCTTGCTTTGGGTTTAACTGGCTATTCATTTTCTAGTTTTTTGTTTTTTTTTAAGATTTTATTTATTTATTTCAGAGAGAGAGAGAGAGAGAGAGAGAGAGAGCATAAGAGGGGAGAAGGTCGGAGGGAGAAGCAGACTTCCTGTGGAGCTGGGAGCCCGATGCAGGACTCAATCCTGGGACTCTGGGATCATGGCCTGAGCTGAAGGCAGTAGCTTAATCAACTGAACCACCCAGGCACCCCATTTTCTAGTTTCTTAAGATGAAAGCTTATCTTACTGATTTAAACCTTTCTTGTTTCTATTATAAGCATTTAATGCTATGAATTTCCCCCAAAGCACTACCTCAGCTGTATCCCACACATTTTGAAATGCCGTGTTTTCATTTTTGTTCAGTTCAAAAGATTTTCTTATTTCCTTATGATGTGTCTTTGACCCCTGAATTATTTGGAAATTTGTTGTTTAATTTCCAAACTGGTCATCTGCCAGGTAACTTCTTGTTACCGATTTCTAATTTAATTCTGTTGTGGTCAAAGAACATACTTTAAATATGATACCAGTTTTTAAAAAACGTGTTGTGATCTCTCTTATAGCCCAGGATTTGGTTCATCTGGGACTATATTCTATGTGCACTTGGAAAGAAGGTGGCCCAGAGGATATCCAAGAGAAGTATCAAGTGCCCCACAGAGTCAGAGTCGGGCTCCCTAGGGGAAACAGGGGGCACTTCTGCCCATGAAGGAGGCTTAAAAAAAAAAAACACCTTGAAACTGCTCAGTGTTTAATGTTGAACAATGAGTACAGGAGAAACTAGAAAAGCTACAGACCTGATTCACAAACCAGGGTCTGTACTGGAATGTGACATCCTCCACGTCACCATAGCATACAAGTCCCAAGCTGCCAATGTAAGACCTG
Source organism: Taxidea taxus jeffersonii (assembly GCA_003697995.1). NCBI lineage: Eukaryota > Metazoa > Chordata > Mammalia > Carnivora > Mustelidae > Taxidea > Taxidea taxus. Next base: position 19,373 of record RCUC01143355.1, on the reverse strand, counting down.
GTTCTGGCCTTGGGGTTCTAGGGTGGGAGTGGTGATGACCATAAGGTCATTGGTCAGGACAGAGAGAGCACGAGAGAAGGGGAGACAGTATTTACCTGCAGACATTGGAGTAGACAAATATTAACATAAAAGACATCCAATAGAAGCAACCATTAAGAGATGAGTTCCCTCTGGAGAAAGTGAAAATCCTAAGACAATCGGAAAATTATTTTGAAGAATTAACAATTCAATTGAAGAACAAGAAATTAGAAAATTGTTAAAAACACTAGAAACTAAATAAGAGGGATAGATATGAAAAGATCCAGTTGAAAATCATGGAGATGAAAAAAAAATTTACTCATTGAAGTAAAAGAATTCAGTAGAGGAGATAAACCCTAAACTAGACATAGTAAAAGGAGACTTTGGGGAAAGTTTAATAAATGCTCTTGAAACGAGGGCTGATTCTAAGCCCATCAGTGTTTATAACTGAGTATACAGTTGACTCTTGAACAATGTAGGGGTTAGTGGCACTGACCCCCTGCACAGCTGAAAATCTGCATATAATTCTGATTTCTCAAAAACTTAACTACTAGTAGCTACTGTCGACCAGAAGCCTTACCAAAGCAAAAATAGTTAACACATATTTTGTGTAGGTATTATATACTGTATTCTTACAATAATACCTAACTTTTTCTAATTTTTTTGTTATTTCTAAGCTACATGGTTCATCTGCAAGTTTTTTTTAAATTGTTACAAATATCCAAAAAAATTTCCAAAATATTTATTGAAAAAAAAGGTCCATGTGTAAGTTCAAAACTATTTCATTCAAGGGTGAAGTTTGTGTAGCAAAAAATCATGCTAGAAAAATGACTCTTTTCCATCCCATCAGGGTAAATTTTAATTTATGATTAGCTCAGGCTTAATATTGAGAGGAAAAAGCCATTATGTTTGGAGAGAAAAAGAGGCCACTGGAGTCACTTTGATGTCATCAATATAACCAACACTGCACTTCTTCAGTAAAGGGCAGGGACCTAGCAATTTAGTACTGGCCTTAAGAGCTAGACTCTGTGATAAGTGCTTTATGTAATTCTCACAATGTCCTATGAGGAAGATAGTGTTATCTTCATTTACAAGGAATGTTAAAGCTAAGTAAGTTGGTGGTCACTAGGTAGTTCTAGAATTCAAACCAAGATCGAATTCCAAAGACCACCCTATACCCACTCTACTTATTGAGGTATTCTACTAACGTTCTATAGGATGATATGCCTCAGCTTTCCCATAGTAGAATTAAAATAGTTCTATTTTAGATCGCACATACCCTGAAAATTCACCAGGAATGAGCGTGAGAAGGGGAATGACATTTTTGAATGTTGATGTTACCCGGCACTTCAGAACATCATCTAAACAACCTGGCGGCGTAATATTATACTCCCTAGTTTACCAATGAAGGAGATAAAACTCAGTGAGGCTTATCTACAAAGTGGCAGACCCTGGGTTTGGACCCAAGCTGTAAAGCCTGGGTTCTCCCTAACACTGGCTCTCTCGCATGCAAGTGGAGGTGATAATGTTGCTTTTTCGTGTCCATTTCTTCAAGGGATTAACATGTTTTTTTCCAAAAAAATGAAAATGATCACCAGTCTAGATATTATGTGCAGCAATGTCATCCTCTAAAAGTAATGAGGCAGTTTAGTACCCAAAATGACTGGATTCTGGTCCTTAAACAATCAGTGGTCAGCTCTACAGCTGTGGCGTGGATAAGTCACCCAACTTCTTTGGGCTTTCATTTTCTCATTTGTAATATGAGAGCATTCATTTAAATGAGCTCTCAATTCCTGCCAGCAGATTTTTTGAATCTAATGGGTCCATCACTAAAGTAGCCTTGGGCACTGCTTTTAGTATTATAATGTTAAATATAGGTTAAAAGCAACACAATGTATTACAGTCTGAAAAGTAATACACCAGGTAGGTGGGACCACCCTCATTTCTTTAAGGCTTGGTCACTAACTCAAGTAAAATATCTCTTTTTAAAGTTTATTTTAAGTTTTTAAAGTTTACGTTTAAATTTTAAGTTTAAAATAAAGTTTTAAAGTTTATTTTAGAGCCTTGTCACAACTTGCATCATAAAGTAGATTCTTGGGGCACCTGGTTGGCTCAGTCAATTGGGCATCTGACTCTTGATTTCGGCTCAGGTCATAATCTCAGGGTCCTGAGATGGAGCCCCCTGTCGGGCTCCACGCTTAACACTGAGTCTGCTTAAGATTCTCTCTCTCCCTCCCCTATGCCCCTCCACACACTCTCTACCTCTAGATAAATACATACATACCTAAAATCTTTAAAAAAGAGAGAGAGTAGAGTCTTCAAGTAGCTGATTTTAAAGAACCCAACCTTTCCCTGTGGACCAGCATTGGGCTTGCTAAATGAATCTTTCTGTATCATTACCAGGATTACCAAGTTGATAGGACTTACTCCAAAATTCTGCTCTAATGTGAGATTACCTTTGCATGTTACTTTCAGAATCAGTTACTCACCTACCGGTCTACCATTTCAAATCACGGATTAAAAATGGATGGTCTAGAAAAGGAACTGGGTAGTTTGAATCGTGAATTTGAAACTTTGCAAGAAAAGGTAACATGTTACGTGGATAATGTTAACTTTTTATTGTTGTTGTCCTCAAAATATTGATAGTTCTCCCCCCATCAATGTGGTTTGTTGCTAATCAATTTATTTTCATATAGGTTCAAGTAAATTCCAGAAAAGCACAAGCATTACGAAACACTGTCGATCAGACCACCCAAAGTGCAAAAGAGCTGGACACAAAGATTAAAAATGTCATCCAGAATGTGCACAGTAAGGAGTTACTCAATCCAATTAAATATTTTTTTTATTACATAGCCTGTTCTGTGCCCTAAAAGAATTTCTCCTAAAGAGTTCAACATTATGGAAGAGATCCTGTAGTGACACTAAAAAACTAATATGAACCCTCCATAAAAATCTCTGCACTTTTTTTGTTTGTTTTTTAGTAGCCAACTGGAGTCCAGAATTCCCAGTTTAATAAACTACTCGATGTTTCTTAGTTCTCTTGAAGCAGATCTCTGGGACAAACGGGGAAGGCAACAACCTGCCTCCGGGGGATTTTTCCAGAGAGTGGGCTGAAGCAGAGCGCATGATGAGAGAGCTACGGAACCGAGACTTTGGAAAGCAGCTGAGAGAAGCAGAAGCTGAAAAAAGAGAGGCTCGGCTCTGTAAGGACCTTCCCAGATCCTTGCATGCAGTCCATTCTAGTGGCCTTGAAATACAGTGTGCAAAGTACAACAAAGTCGGGTCCCTGGGTACAGGTGGAGAAACTTGTCATTTCACTTTAGAGGACTTTTTTTTTTTTAAGGTTTATTTTTTTATTTTAGAGGGGTGGGGGAAGGGCAGAGAGAGAGGGAGAGGATCTCCAGCAGACTCTGTGCTGAGCCAAATCAAGAGTTGGACATTCAGTGGACTGATTTCCCAGGCACCCCAACATACACGATTTTCAGAGCAGCGTGTGAACCTGGGTAGCCTTTCTGAGCTACCAAGAGGCAGTAAGAACATAACATCTTACCGTCACACACACACAAAAAAAAAGAGAGAGAGAGAGATTCTTCTCCTACGACATTAGATACTGAGACCTCCTTTTCCTTCTTAACAACATTTTTCTTCTTCATTCAGCTCCACCCAACTTTCTCATGATATCATTTTTTTAAAATACTTTTTTTTTTTTTTTGACAGACAGAGATCACAAGTAGGCAGAGAGGCAGAGAGAGAAAGGAGGAAGCAGGCTCCCTGCTGAGCAGAGAGCCCGATATGGGACTCGATCCCAAGACCCTGGGATCACGACCCGAGCCGAAGGCAGAGGCTTTAACCTACTGAGCCACCCAGGTGCCCCCATGATATCATTTTTTTAATGGTCGCCTCACCACCTTCGGGGTTGGGAACCACAAATTGTTATTAGCCCTACTATTGCGGAACCCAAAAACTGGGTGTAGATACTGAATATATCTAAAGGTTCTGCTGAGGGACAATGCCTCATTAGTTCAAAACTGAGAAATAGAAGTCTGGTGCATAGTTTTTCAAAGAGTGATCTTTCTCCTCTAGTAAAATGGTACATTGGTGGCTAAGGTACAGATGGTAACAGTTTTCTTTTACCATTGGTGGTGTTCAAATTTAATCGTAGTGTTTGCTTTTGACTGAAGGGACAATTTAGTTTGCAGTTAGTAGTCAGTATTAGTAGTAGTGTTATTGGTAGTGTTAGCAGTACTGTTTGGAGTATGTACTTTACCCTCTGCAGGTCTTGTGCAAGTGCCAAGGCTGACTGGCCATGAAGCTTGGGATCAGTCCCCTAGTTTCTCGGGCCGTCCCTTTTCCATATCTGAAACATGAGACTGATATTACTGTTTTCTTTTCTTTTTTTTTTTAAGATTTTATTTGTTTATTTGACAGAGATCACAAGTAGGCAGAGAGGCAGGCAGAGAGTGAGGAAAGGAAGCAGGCTCCCCGTTGAGCAGAAAGCCCGATGCGGGGCTCGATCCCAGGACCCCGGGATCATGACCTGAGCCGAAGGCAGAGGCCTTAACCCACGGAGCCACCCAGGCGCCTCAATATTACTGTTTTTATGTGGGTTATGTATGCACACAAAGCCATGTACACAGCAGGTGCTACATAAATTAAGTTAGTTTCCTTTCCTGTTCCCTTGCAAGTTCAAGGAAAACCAGGAAATGAGTGGAAACTCGGTTCTTCCTCTAGTGTTTATAGTTTAGCTTCAAGGTACTCATGTCTCAAGTTAAAAACAAAATGTGATGTATTCCAGTGCTGACTCGGATTAAGAGCTGGCTGGAACAGCACCAAGGCGAGAACAGCGCCCTTGTTAAGAGTCTACGGGATTCTTTGCATGACTACGAAGCCAAACTCAGTGACCTCCGTGCCATGCTACAGAAGGCATCTGCCCAAGCAAAGCAGGCCACTGGCCTCAACCGAGAAAACGAGAAAGCTTTGGAATCTATCAAGGTGGGTCCACAGTCAGCATCTGCACGCTTTCATTAATGACAAGGCTGAGGAAGCAGGTATCTTTAACAAAGTGGCCTGGCCGGGCTCCTGTCTGCACATCTAGTCTGTGCGTCTGTCTGTATAGCAGATGCTCATCAAACAGGAATCAGGAATTAAATGCAAAACCAAAGTCATTCCTACTCCTCAGTCACCAGAAAAGATTGTGAACTCAAACCACAGAGAAAGCGGAGCAAATTGCTTTACTCCTGCCCCAGGCTGACGGAGTACTGGAGGAGTAATGTTGCCAAGTAGATGAGAAATGAAATCAATATTGCTATAATTAAATCCAAGTATATAATATATGTTTTAAATAACCAACTTTTTGTGTCAGCTGGGTAACCCTCATTATCATAATCACTGGCAAAGGCATTTTAAGCCATCATCTGCATTATGGGAAATAGATTAAAATACAGGCCTCATGCAGGAGCTGCAAAGACAGGGTTTGGAGCTCAAGATTTCATAGTATTTGTATTTTTTCAGTGGTGCACATTGTATGCTGAAACAGCAACATGAGCTTGTGGCCTTATAAAATGACAGTAAGGTCAGAGGGAAGTAACACAGGACTGAGCCCCAACAGGAAGAATTTGGTAAAAGAAAATAAATAATATCTTAGTAGATGGCAATACGCTTAACTCCTAAAAACTCTTCATACAGTGACTTTGCTGTCACTGATGACGCCAGTGTCACCGATGATGATGGAGCATGATCCAGTTTTGTCTTGGAGCTTTGGGGCTCCTTGCCTGGCCTCCCCACTGTGTGCTCTCTTGTTGAGGACTTTGAAACACCTGTGTGTCCTCATGGGGCCTGGCACGTAGAGCATGGGGATGGCTGGTTCTCATTTGTTTAGTGAAAATCCCTCGTTCTGCTTCACAAAGCAGAACTGACTCACCTCATTGGCCCAGTCACTGTGGGGATAGAAAGCTTCTTCCTGAGGGCTAACTGTTGTTTTCCTGGCATGGAGTTTGAGGAAACCATGACAACACACCCACACAGCAAAGTGAACTGATTTCCCCTCACTCTGTAGTTGCCTAGATGATCTTTAAGTTCAAGAGAAGCCTTCGGCTCAGGTCATGATCTCAGGGTCCTGGGATGGAGCCCTGCATCGGGCTCTCTGCTCAGTGGGGAGCTTACTTCCCCACTCCCCTCTCTGCCTGCCTCTCTGCCTACTTGTGATCTCTCACTCTCTGTCAAATAAGTAAAACCTTTAAAGAAAAAAGAGAGAGACTTCTGGCTCTGAAATTACTTCTCTGCTGCAGTCCCAATGACTATGCCTCTGTCTTCTGATAACATATCAGGTTGTTCAAGCAAATATTCTTTTTTTTCTCTCCAGACACAAGTCCAAGAAATGAATTCCCTGCGGAGTGAGTTGTCCAAGCACCTAGCCACGGCGGACTCTTCCTTATTGCAGACCAACGTGCTCTTACAGCAGATGGGGAAAAGCCAGGAGGTAGAGACAAAACTCGTTCTCCAGAAAATTGAAAAAACATTCAGATCATATGCGAGGAAACTAGAATATGGGCTAACCTGTGTTTTTTCTGCAATATATGTCTTTTAGATGGAAGGAAGTAAACCAAAATGTTTACCGTGCTGCCTCCTTAGGGTGCAGGGGTGCCAATGATGTGTCTTCCCTATATCTAGTCCGATCACCTAATTAGCCCACAGCAAGCAAAGGCTGCTTTTGTGAAAATGAAACAAAATTGGAATGCTGTTTTTAAAATATCAAGCCTACTTTTATTACTAGCGGGGCCTATCTAGGACTGATCAAAGATTGACCCCATTAGCAGCCCAATGGGTATTTGGAAAATATCTTTTATAATTGCTACTTTTAAATCAGAAAAAAAGAAAGGGTTTGGTTTAGTACAACTTTACACTAACGATAACAGTGTGCTTTTATAAAATTGATCAAAGTAGGTATCCACCATAAGAAAAAAGTTCCAAATTTGGGAAAAGTTAGAAAACTATCAGTACCACTGCTGAAGTAATGCATCCCGGGAGCCTGAAGTTTATGAAAATTCAAGAAAATGGCATATACATTCTTTGCTTAAATTGACACTGTCTCTGTTTACCTGGAAACATAGGAATATGAAAAGTTCGCTGCCACTATAAAGGAAGAAAGACTCAGGCTAAGTGACAAAGTGAGAGAACTCTCCCGGTCCGCCAGCAAAGCGTCCCTGGTAGCGGAAGCAGAAGCGCATGCGCAGTCTTTGCAAGAGCTAGCAAAGCAGTTGGAGGAGTGAGTGAGCCCCGAGGTCTAACTGAACAGGGAGCTGGAGCCTAGTGTGCAAGCCTGCCCAACAGCTGGGTCTCCAGAACAGGGAGGAGGGTGGGGCCCGGGGCCCAGGGCCCAACCCCACCTGCAACAGGGGTTTGATTCCCAGATGCGTGCACTCCACCTCTGGTCTTCCATTTGCCCAATGAATCGGGGAAGCTGAGGGAAGGGGCGGGTGGAGAGGGCCTCAGCTGCAAGCAGTGGGGGCTGCTGGAGCCCTTCGCCGGCACTGTCTTCCAGGATCAAGAGGAACACCAGCGGGAATGAGCTGGTGCGCTGTGCGGTAGACGCTGCCACAGCCTATGAGAACATTCTCAACGCCATCAAAGCTGCTGAGGACGCCGCCAACAAGGCCACCAGTGCATCTGAGTCTGCGCTCCAGGTGGGCACCTGCACTGGCACCCTTTCTTTTTGTATGCACTGAGAAATATAAACAAGCATTATTGTAAATCAGAATTTGTTGTATAGAATAGACGTGAACTTGCTCTAGATGTGGGCCATTTCTGTATTCACTTGATGGTCTTGATCTGTGTTGCAGAGTGGAAAAAAAAAATTTGTAAAACCAAATGGAAATTACACTGACTGTCAATGTTGAACCAAGATGAGTGATATATACTGCCCCTTTCTAGGAATGATTGAGGCTGTGATTAAGTATTGACATTTCCCAAAGAAGAGAGAGAGTTTATGTACAGTGTGGTGATCATTTATTTCCTGTTATTTGTCTTAACACCTAGGCATGTCTTGGAGTCATATGGGACCTTCTCTGCACCATATATTAGTCCTATACCTAAAAATAAAGAACAGAATATTAGACATCAGAGAATTAGGAGACAGGCCTTCTTGGAAGGTTAAAGATGTTTCTCTCCCAAATATTGAAAACCCAAAAGCAATTCAGTCCTGTTTCAGTTATTGAAGAAGGTATTGTGCAGACAGGGAGAAAAATGAAACAAGTGTTACATAATTTGTCAGTCTGTCACCAGGGAAAGGTCTGCTTCACCAAGCCGTGAGTTATCTATCTACCTACAGCCCTAACTGTATCTTTTAAGAAACAGTTTTTTAAAAACCTCCTTCCCACTTTTGAACCTCATCCTTTAAAGACTGAAGATAAGACTTTTCAGAATAGGATGAAAATCTCCCTCCACATTTCCTACTGTGTGCCACATGCTGGAAGCCTGATGAATGCTTTGCTTTCAGACAGTGATAAAGGAAGATCTTCCAGGAAAAGCGAAAACCCTGAGTTCTGACAGTGATAAACTCTTAAAGCAAGCCAAGATAACACAGAAGCAGCTGCGGCAAGGTATTAGGGTTGGTGGGTAGGGGGTGGCTGGGATAGCCAAGGGCTTGAGAATGACCTATAAGACCAGAAGTAGCAAATTCTAGAAGCAAATGCTCTCCTGGAATCTCAGTGTCAATGCAGATGATACCTTGTAAATCCAAGGTCTATTTTATAGATTAGATGTGTCTACCCAACATTCTCACATGTACTAAATTAACTAGAACCTCATGAGTATACATAAATCTTAAAGGTGACAGGTCTTTTGGGGCTGAGACTTGAGGGCCTATTTCATTTAATCCAGAGGTGACCGTGTGGCATTGGAGATATACACAATGTGCAGGGCTGGTTTCTCATTGAAGGCCCAGATAATAATTCCAGGTCACTGGGGCTTCAAAGTTTCTTAAGTCCTAGAATCTTAGTAGGTAAAAGTACCGAAATTACTACCACTGTGAAGCATGAGAGTTTTTGAATCATAAATTTTATCTTGGAAAAGTTCCCATTTGTTTAATTTTTTTTTTTTACAAAACAATTAAACCATCTCAGTCTCACCAAATTCCAGTGTTCTAGAAATGCTGTCTCTTGATTTTTCTCTGGTCTCTCACGTTCCTTCATGGTCAAGAAGTCATCTTAGCCTGTTTGGTGATTAGATGCCTTCTGACAGTACAAAAATGTATTTATCTTTTTTTTTAATTAAAAAAACCCCAATACATGAAAAATTACATCCAAAAAAATATGTAGTGACATAGAGTGATTTGCTTATTAGCACATTGCAGGAATTAAGATTTTCTGGTATAACATCTCTTCCCTTTACAAAATCTGAGCTAAGAGGTGAAGTTTATTTTTAAATAGGATTAGGATGCTAAGACATTGGTATTTTTTCTTTTGTTTTCTACCAGCTTGCTTGCTTCTTTTTACCTTTTGATCCCCTTCACCCATTTTTCCCACCCCTACCCCCAGGTACAGACAGCCCCTAATATGTTCCCTGTATCTGTGAGCTTGTTGTTTTTGTTTTGAGCGTGTTTCTCGATTCCACATACAAGAGAGATTGTATGGTATTTGTCTATATTGTTATTTAAACCAGTCCTAGAATCACAATTTAAACCATATGTCATCACTTGGTTCTTAAAGCATTCACTGGTCATTTCCCATGACCCCAAATGGCAATATTATCGGCTAGGAATGTCTGTGAACTCCTTCCCTTTCACTGAATGGCTTTAAATGTGTCAGCCTGGAAATGGACAGAAACAAACAATGCCTACTTTGTGTGTCTATTTGCTTGGATAAGGCTCTCTCAATGGCACTTCTTTATTATATTCTGACCGAAGAGACATCCTTTCTGCATTATTCATTCATTCATTCCATAAGTATGCCCTAATGTCAAGCTCAGACTAGTGCCAAACAATGCGCTGGGCACAGCAGTGAACAGGACAGTCATCTTTTTCCTACACTAAGCAGAGACATTTGCCCGGAGCAGAGAGGGGAAGTTAAACTTCCCTTAAAAGATTAAGCCTCTCCACTTCTTCTGAGGAGCCTGATACCACAGGCTTGGGAATGCTTCTGGCCTCTGTAACCAGAGTCCCCTGGAGCTGTGGGTCTAGGCACCTGCAGTGGGCATCTCTGAGATGCAGGTCTGCTCACTGATCTGCCAATGCTGGCTACTTCAGGTGCCACCAATACCAATGGAAGATCAAAAACCATAGGTAATTGCCTCCTGATGCTTTGTTTGATTGTAGAAATCAGCCCCGCTCTCAACAACCTACAACAGACTCTGAAAGTTATGACAGTTCAGAAAGGGTTGATTGACACCAATATCACCGCCATCCGTGATGACCTTCGTGGGATACAGAGAGGTCAGCATCTCCCTACCGCACCCCCCCCCCGTCCTTGGCTTCTTTTTTCCGACCATTTCAGATCCTTAAACCACCCTCTGTGTCTGCATTAGACGACATCAGTGGTATGATCAGTAGTGCAAAGAGCATGGTCAGAAATGCCAACGACATCACAAATGAGGTGCTAGATGGGCTCGGCCCCATTCAGACAGATGTGACAAGAATTAAGGATACGTATGGGAGCACACAGCGTGAAGACTTCAACAAGGCTCTCACCGATGCAGATAACTCAGGTATCTGCCATCCTTTGGCCAGGATATCTTATCCATTTTGTGCATTGTTATGTGCTTTGGTCGATTTATTTAAATTCTTCCCTGGTAAAGCCCCAAATTAGAAATTAAAAATAAAATATTGGAAAGTAGGGCACCTGGGTGGCTCAGTGGGTTGAGCCTATGCCTTTGGCTCAGGTCATGGTCTCAGGGTCCTGGGATCGAACCCCACGTCGGGCTCTCTGCTTGGCGGGGAACCTGCTTCCCCTTCTCTCTCTCTGCCTGCCTCTCTGCTTGTGATCTCTGTCAAATAAATAAATAAAATCCTCTTAAAAATATTAGAAAGTAGTTTCACATAATACATTCAAAAATATGGGTATTCTATTAATTAGACTAGGTAAGATTTTTTTTTTTAAAGATTTTATTTATTTGTTAGAGAGAGAGAGAGCGAGCACAGGCAGACAGAGTGGCAGGCAGAGGCAGAGGGAGAAGCAGGCTCCCTGCCAAGCAAGGAGCCCGATGTGGGACTCGATCCCAGGACGCTGGGATCATGACCTGAGCCGAAGGCAGCTGCTTAACCAACTGAGCCACCCAGGCGTCCCTAGGTAAGATATTTTTAATCCATTAACATTATTATTGATTTTCCCTTTTATAGAGTAGAGATACAGATTCCTTAATCATTAGGTATTAAGCTATAATTGATATTAAGGATCAAAAAATTTATTTTCTTCTGTAGTGGTCAAGAAAGATGATTTGATAACTAGATTGTAGGTGAAAATCCATGATGTATTTAGGGAAGGTATTACCTGACTCTGAGTCATCCTACCCAATATTTGGGGACCAAACATAACATCTGACAAATATTGTCAATGAGAAAATCTGTATCTAACCTTTTCTCAACTCACAGTTTATAAATTTGTTTTGTCATCTCACCAACAGTAAAGAAATTAACCAATAAACTGCCTGATCTTTTGAGCAAGATTGAAAGTATCAACCAACAGCTGTTGCCACTAGGCAACATCTCTGATAATGTGGACCGTATCCGGGAGCTAATTCAGCAGGCCAGAGATGCTGCAAATAAGGTAGGTGTGTCCCCACATCACCAGGCACTAAGGCTCCATCTTTGAGAAGTTACCACATTCACCAAGAAAGGGAAGACATTTGTTTACACATGAACTGGTTATCTTTCTTGTTCTAATTCTTTGGTTGTTTGGAATGTGAAAGTTGACTTTCTCCTGTCAACCTTCAAAAGCACACATTACCTTCATGCCCTAAATGATCTGGTATGTCAGAGACCTGAAGCAATTTCTTCCCCACTGAGTTTATGCAGGCGGGATGAAGGGTTCTCCAGACCCCATAGATGAAGTGTTACTGCAAGTTCAAGTAAGGGTTCTATCATCAGAATGTGCTGATGTGATACTGTACAGATCCTACTTTCTTATTATAACTTGAAAGTTGTAGAATCCACCTTTATGAGGACAGAGGATTATAGCAGATTTTCTTCACTGGAACACAAATTTATCAGCCTTTCTCGTTTAAACCTGACAGTAATTACCTGAATTCCCGACACTTCTCTCTCAAGAATTTTTTTTGTCCTAAAACTATATTAATGAAACAGCTTGCATTTTTCATCCACCTCCTTGTGAGATATTTGGAGACAGAGGGTCGAGAAACCAAGTCAGAGTATCACTGCCCTAAGGACACTGTGGTTGGTTCCAAGGCTCACTGTTACTTCTTTTGAGCCCTAACGTCTGGGAAAAGAGAAGAACTCCCAACTTAAAACCTTTAGCAGGGGAGTTCTTGGGTGGCTCAGTAGGTTAAGTGTCTGCCTTTGGCTCAGGTCACGATCCCGGAGTCCTGGGATGGAGCCCCACATCAGGCTCTGCATTCCTCAGGGACCCTGCTTCCTCCTCTCCCTCTGCCTGCCACTCCTGCTTGTTGTGCTCTCCCTCTCTCTGTCAAATAAATGAATAAAATCTTAAAAAACAAAACAAAAACCTCTAGTAGAAGAACAAAGAGCATAAGGCACAGTTGGAAGACACTACTTTTTCATACCCATTCATGCTTTATAAAAACCAAATGAGAAATAGTATGTTTCTAGCTTTTGCCCTCCTATGTTCATTCACTAATTTGTCCATCAAAATTCGAAGCGTATAATACTGTGGTTAAGAGCTTGTTAACCAAACCAGAGTGCCTTGGTTTTGATCCTAGCTGTGTCACTTATGAGCTGTAGGACCTTGGGCCAGCCACTTCTCCTCTCTGTGCCTCATTCTGTCCATCTGTAGAGGAGGGTACATAATAAGACAGCCCCCATGAGATTTTTAAGATTAAACTATGTAATGTAAAATAGGTCCTGGCTAATAGTACAATGTAAGTGGAAAATAATAAAATACAACTTAAAAATAAGCCAGCACTGGGACACCTGGGTGGCTCAGTTGGTTAAGCAGCTGCCTTCGGCTCAGGTCATGATCCCAGCGTCCTGGGATCGAGTCCCACATCGGGCTCCTTGCTTGGCAGGGAGCCTGCTTCTCCCTCTGCCTGCCACTCTGTCTGCCTGTGCTCTCTCTCTCTCTAACAAATAAATAAATAAAATCTTAAAAAAAAAAAAAATAAGCCAGCACTTTGGAGCACCTGGGTTGTGTGGCACTCTCCTGGGTACCCCAGGACAGAGAGATTAGGAAGCCATAGTCCTGGCCTCAGATTACTCACCAGCTGCTAAGTGCTACAGCTGGTAAACAGACTAAGAAGCTGGTAAAGCTGTGTTGAGCAGGTCTTGACAACACTCATTTCTACCTGGAGAGTCTCAGAATCGTACTAAAGGACATGTAGAAGAAGGTTCAATGTGACACAGCTTGTCATCACAAAAAATAATTGGAAAAAAAAGCCAAATGTTCATCAATAGGAGATGGCTAAAACTGTGATAAATGTATACAGATGTATACAATGTATACAATGTGATCAATGTATGCATACCACAATATATGTAAATGAGCTGGAGCCAGCAGGTGTGTCAACATAGATAAATCTACAGAGGGAGGCCAAGAAAGCAAGTTGTAGATGAGTGTGTAGAAATACTATTTATATTAAAATATTTAAAACATGAGAAATAAGACTAATTACAGTTTATAGATAGAGGCATTTTGGTAAAAATGGTGCAACATGTGTGGACTATGCATAGGAATCTAAATTTAGGTTGTGAAGGCCTCTGAGATAGGAGAGGGGAACGGGGACAAGGTGAGATAGGCAAGGAGCTTCAACTATACCACTTATGTTTAACTTATTAAGAATGTAATGAAGGGCTCCTGGGTGGCTCCGTGGGTTAAAGCCTCTGCTTTCGGCTCAGGTCATGATCCCAGGGTCCTGGGATCGAGTCCCACATCAGGCCAGTCTTCCTCCTCTCTCTCTCTGCCTGCCTCTCTGCCTACTTGTAATCTCTGTCTGTCAAATAAATAAATAAAACCTTTGAAAAAAAAAAAAAGAATGTAATGGATAGGGGCGCCTGGGTGGCTCAGTGGGTTAAGCCTCTGTCTTCGGCTCAGGCCATGGTCCCAGGGTCCTGTGATCGAGCCCCACATCGGGCTCTCTGCTCAGCGGGGAGCCTGCTTCCCCCTCTCTCTCTGCCTACTTGTGATCTCTGTCTGTCAAATAAATAAAATCTTTAAAAAAAAAGAATGTAATGAATATATGGGTATATTCTATATCATTTTATGTATACATGAAATGGTTTCTTAATTAAAAGAATTTAAAAGACTGAGAATTTTCCAAGTGACAAAGGGCATACCAGGAGAGACTCAGAATGTGGTTGGGCAGACTGGAGGGCAGAGGGGAGGAGACATAGAGGCATAAAATGAGCCTGTAAAGTGGGTAAAGGATGCTCAGTCACAAGCACGTTTGAGAAATGACAGCCCATACTACTGCTAAGTATGTTACTCTAACATAATACCTTGCATAAACCTGGTTTTCCATAAATATTTAAATGCTTGATAAGATATAGTTGGTGTAGGTATCATTCCAGGAGTCTTATTCTTTAGATTATTAAGGAATATTTATTTTCTGTGTTTGAATGCCATCTACCCAAGCTGGTCCACAGACTGGCACTCATCAGAGAAATTTTGTTATTGGTCTATTATATATAAATATAAAGCTGAAGATATATGTTTAAAAACTTTTAATAATTTGAATTGCCTCAAAATTCAAGCTTGGGATAGTAGGTATGTATTTTGCATACCTTCTTTATTTCATTTCTCTAATAATTTCATTTTTAATACATTTATAAAAGTATTGGTCCAGGGCAGATTAGAGAGGGGGAAAAAAATGATCCTTTACCAACTGAGTTTGAGAAGCACTGTTTTAGAGAGCCCTGATACATTCATTTTTAAGGAGCGAATGCCTATAACAAATGCAACCATAACATGTAATATATTAATGGGGAATGATTCCTTAAAGAATTTATTTAAAAAATATTTTTGATGTGTTATTTATCTACAACACACCAGGCACCATGCTAAGTGCTTCCATACGTGTTAGGTCATCTGTACAAAAACTTCTAGGGCTGCAGCATAATTATATTATGATTATAATAGGGATTATCATTTCTGGTGCAGAGAACCTGATGCACTTCCTCAAAGACCCCTGACTGGCAAACAGGAAGAACATGAATGCTTTGTTACCCAGCTCCTGAAACACCTTCATGAGTGTATAACCCAGATCTAGGAGACATGCACACTCCTTTGCCCTTTGTCATAACAACTGGGAAATGCTGGTGTAGAGCTGAAAGGAGTCATGGCAGAGTCCCAGACTGGCCTTCTGAGCATACGCCCTTTCCTCACAGAAGAATCTTTAATGACACAGATCTTTTCCCTCACAGGTCGCTGTCCCCATGAGGTTCAATGGTAAATCTGGAGTTGAAGTCCGGGTACCAAATGACCTAGAAGACTTAAAAGGATACACATCTCTTTCTTTCTTTCTCCAAAGACCTGACTCAAGAGAATATGGGAGGACGGAGAATATGTTTGTGATGTACCTTGGAAATAAAGATGTAAGTATTCCTTCAACATTTCTCTTGTTTTTAGAACAATGTGGCCTGGGGCGCCTGGGTGGCTCAGTGGGTTAAAGCCTCTGCCTTCGGCTTGGGTCATGATCTCAGGGTCCTGGGATCGAGCCCCACATCGGGCTCTCTGCTCAGCGGGGAGCCTGCTTCCTCCTCTCTCTCTCTGCCTGCCTCTCTGCCTACTTTGTGATCTCTGTCTGTCAAATAAATAAAATCTTTGGAGAAAAGAAAAAAAAAAGGTTAAAAAAAAAAAAGCACAATGTGGCCTGAGGATTTTTTTTTTTTTGAATATTGGTTATATATTTGCTGCATGACCACCAAATTTAGTGGCCCAAAGCAACAGTAAAAATTTATTATTTCACACTGTTTCTATGGTATGATGTTCAAGAATGGCTTAGCCAGATGGCTTTATTCAGGGGCTCTCATGAGGTGTCTGGCAAGGTGTTGGGTAGGGCTGCAGTCATCTGAAGGCTTGACAGGGGCTGGAGATTAGCTTTCAGTTTGGCTCACTCACATACCTTGTGAGTTAGCACTGGCTGTTGGTAGGAGGGATTTTTCTTGCCACATGGTCCTCTCCATAGGGCTGTTAAGTGTCCACACGACACAGTGGCAGGCTTCCCCTGGAATGTTGTCGAGGTGGCCATGCCGCCATCACCTTGGGGAATGCCACTCTTTGTGGGTTGAACTGTGGCCCAAAAGAATATGGTTTTTGAGACACATGTCTCAAACGTGTCATTGCCACGTTTTGGCACAGCAGGAAGAAATCCCACCAGTATGTCAGCAAACTCCACCCCCTCTGATGGCATCACAAGGGGCCACCCACCAATTGCAGATTGTTATCTGTTGGCCTTATCTGATGGAGATAAAATATTTAAAACATGAGAAATAAGACTAATTACAGTTTATAGATAGATGCATTTTGGTAAAAATAGTGCAACATGCCCAATGGGCTCAGCACATGGCACATGTGTGTATACATGTAAGCACATGCACACCAGGGTTAAAGTTCAGCACCCCTCCCTAAATGACCAGGGTAGCAATAGCAAAGCTTCGTAGGAACCAGCAATAGTTCTTCCTCACAAAATCGTGACCCTGCCCTCCCCCTCAGAATGCCCAGCTGCAGACCCTTCACCAAGTGGGCAGGGTTGAGACCATCTGTGGATGAGGACTGAAGTGGAATGAAGCCTCTCCTGCCTCATTAATAAGGCATGCAGTTGCCCTACTCTTTCTTTCTTTCTTTTTTTTTTTTTTTAAAGATTTTATTTATTTATTTGACACACAGAGAAGTCACAAGTAGGCAGAGGCAGGCAGAGAGAGGAGGGGAAGCAGGCTCTTTGCTCAGTAGAAAGCCCAATGCAGGACTCGATCCCAGGATGCTGAGATCATGACCTGAGCCGAAGGCAGAGGCTTAACCCACTGAGCCACCCAGGCGCTCTGCCCTACTCTTTCTAATTCTCAATTATTTAAACCACTACTGTTAGAGGCATTGTGAACACTTCTTCTTCTTTCTTTTTTTTTTTTTTTTTTTCTGAGAGAGAGAGAGAGTGAGCAGGGGAGTGGGGAAAAGGGAAAGGGAAAGAGAGAATCTTAAACAGGCTCCACTCCCAGCACAGAGCGCGACCCGGGGCTTGATCTCATGACCATGAAGTCACGACCTGAGTCAAAACCAAGAGTCCAACACTCAACCGACTGAGCTTGACCCAGGCACCAGTTCATTTGACCAGTTCATTGTAGCCTTTCGTTCCTCCTCTTAAAATACATTTCTTCAACTTAAGTGTCAGAGGAAAAGGTAATTGCTGGCTGGGTTAAGATATAATGGGTAAGAAAAAAAAATGTCTGAAACATGGTTCTGGAAAATTCTGGCCAATTAGGAAGTAATTGACTATCATTTGTGTATGTGGGTGTTTAAAGATTCCTAAAATTGACACTATTATTAATCACTCTCTAATGCTTTAAAATGTTGGTTCTTTACTTGTAGCTTTCTTAGGACATGACTTTCTGCTGTGTATTTTGACAAAATGCATATTACTTTATTCCTTCAACAAATTTATACCATCTACCCATAAGGCACCCCACCCTGCATTTATGATAAACAGAAATTTGTCTCTTGAATCTAAATTTCATGTTGTGTATATTTTACCACAACTTTAAAACTCCATATGTACCTTCAGGTGCTCATATTCTAACAGAGAAGAAAGATACATAAGTAACTGACCTCATGTGATAACAGAGGGTTCTAGGTGTTATAAAAGAGGCATGCACAAAGAGTTAAGAGATCATTATGTGGTACAGGGAGAACAAAAATGGCTTATTTCTGGACTAAAATCTAATGGAGACCTGAGTCTATATCTGGTTCATCTTAATGGCAAGTGCTTGGCAAATATTTGCAGATTGAGTGAAAGGGGGAGTGAATCTGAGTGCAATAATCTGGGAGCAAAGAAAGTGCAGACATTATTAATTAAGTGTTTTGTCTGTATTATTCTGTACAAAGAGGTACCTCATTCATTCTGTCTGGCCAAGGCATACTGTGGAAAACCCCTTAGTTATTTGAAATGCACTCTCTTGGGATGCGAAGTTGAGGGGAACAGTGTGTGTGCGAAGTGTTCTGAGGTGGCCTTGATGTCTCCAGGCCTCCAAGGACTACATTGGCATGGCAGTTATAGACGGCAAGCTCTCATGTGTCTACAACCTGGGAGAACAGGAGTCTGAACTCCAGGTGGACCAGAGTGTGACCAAAAGCGAAACTCAGGAGGCGGTTATGGACCGGGTGAAATTTCAGAGGTACAAGTCCCATGGACCACGGCTATTTATTAATCTGACCCATACTCACGGAACTCCCACCATGTGTGCTGCTAAACCCCATTTTCAGTATATTGGCTTTGACTTCTTCAATGTTTATATAACTTTTACATATAACTTTAACTTATTTTTAAACAGAATTTATCAGTTTGCAAATCTAAATTACACCAAAAAAGCCACATCCAGTAAGCCCGGAACATCCCAATTCCATGAAATGGGTGGTGGAAGCAGCCACACGCTCCTCAATCTGGATCCTGAAAATGTTGTATTTTATGTTGGAGGTTACCCACCTGACTTCAGAGTAAGTGTAAATGTTATTTCACTGAGTGAAAATATTTACATTGTAATTTGGCATAAGGGCCTCAGGTCTCTATTTCAATTATCCATTATATATAAAATGGATTTCACTATATATTCTTAAAGCATATCTAGTGATGAAAGCTAATAGTTTTGGAGTACTTCCTATGTGCTGTGATGTAGACTTAAGTCTATGAATTTAAATAGGCATCATTACCATTCCATTTCGTGGATGAAGAAACTGAGACAGAGCAGTTTAATAATTGTCCAATTTCAGACAGCTGGTAAATAACAAAACCAGGGTCTCTGGCTCTAGGGTCCACATTCTTAACCCTATGCTACAATGGCAGTTAAAAGTGATGGGTTCATACTATTTCTTGCCCAACCTGATCATTGTCCTTTGTTGAATTCGGTTTTTTGTTTCTTTTTTTTTTCAGCTTCCTGCTAGACTGAGGTTCCCTCCGTACAAAGGTTGTATTGAGTTAGATGACCTCAATGAAAATGTTCTGAGCTTGTACAACTTCAAACAAACTTT